>PVKP010006296.1:17637-84197 GCA_004027715.1 Plecturocebus donacophilus
TTTTTTTTTTTTTTTTTTTTTTTTTTTTTTTTTTTTTTTTTTTTTTTTTTTTTTTTTTTTTTTTTTTTTTTTTTTTTTTTTTTTTTTTTTTTTTTTTTTTTTTTTTTTTTTTTTTTTTTTTTTTTTTTTTTTTTTTTTTTTTGAGACAGAGTCTCATTCTGTTGTCTATGCTGAACTGCAGTGGTGCAGTTTTGGTTCACTGTAACCTCCACATCCCAGGTTCAAGTGATTTTCCTGCCTCAGCCTTCCAAGTAGCTGAGATTACAAGTATGTGCCACCACACACAGCAAATTTTTGCATTTTTAGTAGGGAGGAGGTTTTGCCATGTTGGCCAGGCTGGTCTGGAATCCCTGACCTCAGGTGATCCTCCTGCCTTGGCCTCCCGAAGTACTATATTACAGGCATGAGCTACCATGCCTATCCTTTTTCTTATGTGATTGACAAACAAGAACAAAAACCACAAAAATGCCTACATAGATAACCATAAGAAAGCAGTAGTTTAAAACAAAAATATGAACCAATCAACAGTATATAAAATAGTGGAAGTAATTCAAGACATAAGCGTATCTTGGGTAATTGTTTATCTTGATAGAAACTATAATTTCAATTCATGCATAATATTAACTCTATTACTATTCCTGAACAGTGTCATAATTTTTTCCACCCACGAGGAAGAAAATTTAAAAGAACAAAGCATTTTGTCCTAGAAAACAAAGAAAATGACTGCTAAATTTGTATATAAAATCTCTGTATTTTGATTTCAGTATGTTGTTCCTCAGTACACTTCTCTACAATGATCTTCAGTTGTCTACTGGTTTCTAACTTATAAAATCAAAATTATTTCGAGTGTAGGGTTAGAAATCTAGTGAAAGCAGAATATAATTGTAAGAGTTAAAGAAAGAGGAAAGAAACATGAAAAGTGGCTCTATGGTCAAAGATAGATTTATTTTGGAGAGTAAACCTGAGAGAGGCTTCTGGCTGATTTCCATGGGAGCACTCTTACAGACTTAGAGTACTGAAGGGTTGAGGATGAGAGCTAATCACCGGCTTGGAATGTGGAGAAGTTTATTGCAGGATTGGAATATCTCTGGTAGGAGGGGAGGTTATCTTGGGGGTGATATCTCTCTGGGTGGAGGGGAGGTTATCTCAGGACTGGCATGTCTCTGGTTGGGGAAGGGTTTATCTTAGGATTGGAATCTTTCTGGTCAGATATGCCATTTTTGGTTTATGATCAGGCTGACATTAGCCATTAGGCTGATTATCTTTCAGTTGGATTTAGGTGGTTTTTGACTCAGAGGAACTTTAAAATGGTAGTGCTTGTCCAAGATGGTGAAGCTCCTGCTCCATTAATAATTCTGTTTTGTTATTGCTTAATTACAACTAATTATTTAAAAGACCAAAAAAAAAAAAAACCTGACAGAAAACAAGTAATCAACAATCAAGTAGTGATTGTGTTAGCCACTTTATCAAGAGCCTAGCTAATGAGTTGCAAGATTACTAAAAAATAGCCAGTGCTTTTATTCTTACTGACTTAAAACTAAAGTATTATTTAGTTATATTGATAAGCTCTCTGTTTAACTGATCTTAGTGTTCCAAACTATAGACTACATATTAAACCAAATCAGCAGCATAATTGGTAGGAGACATAATTGAAAAAGAGACTGAAACTGTGATTGAACATAAAATTAACTGAAAATGGATTATAAACCTGTTCATCATATATAATACTTAGACTTTATGACTATAACTATAAAACTTCTAGAAGAAAACAGGAGAAAATGTTTGTGACTTGAGTTATACAATATTTCTTTAGACATGAAACCAAAAGCATGACTCATAAAAGAACAAGTTACTAAATTAGACTTATTATTTAAAACTTATTTTCAAAAGACACTGGCAAAAGGGTAAAAAGACCAGCCACAGTCTGGGGATAAATATTTGCAAATCATATATCTGATAAAAGAGTTGGATCTGGAATGTATAAATTATTTTTAAAGCTCAATCACAAAAAATCATTTAAAAATAAATGGGCAAGAGGTTTCAACAGACATTTTATCAAGGAAGATAAGTAGACAAATAGGCACATGAAAAGATAAGTTGGTTAATGGTCTTATAAAAAGATGTCATCATTAGTCAATAGGAATATGTAAATTAATCAGAATTAAAGTTAATATATAGCTATTGAGATGGTAAAATTAGATACTAAGAGCAGAAAAAATGGGGAGTGATCATAACTTTCAAACACTACTGATGAAAATGTAAAATGGAACAACTTCAGAAAAAGTGTGATAGTTTCTTAAAAATTTAAAGGTAACTTACCACATATGATCTAATCATTCCTTTTGTAGTATTTACCTAAGAAAGAATTGAAACTAAATGTTCATACAAAGATTGTCCACAAATGTTCAAAGCACCCTTATTTGTAATAAACAAAAACTGGGAGCAGTAAACAAATTATGATATGTCCATACACTGATATACTACTTTACTTAAGAGTAAAAAGAATGGCTGATGGGCATACTGAGTGAAAAAGTTCAGAAAAAAGAGGGTTGGTAATTTGTGATTCTATTTATACAAAATTATAGAGATGTAACTTAATGTATTGCAGTAAACACAGGTCAGCAGTTAGATGGGGATGAGCTAGAGGGCAATCAGTGAGAGGAATTCCAATGGTCCAGTGGAAATATGGCAGTTATTGGAAGGTAAATACATATTCATTATTTTGATGGCTTTGCAACTGTATATGAATGTTAAAACATCTCAAATTGTACATTTTAAATATGTTCAGTTTATCATATCTCAATTATGCTTTAATATAGCTGGATTTTAAAAAATCTATGTTAATGACAGCTATAGTGTTATGCTATCAGTATGGGTATAAAGATAGTTAAACAAGTTTTTTTGTGTGTGTATTTGTTTTTAAGTACACCAACAGCCTGTAGTGAAGCAGAAAATATAAAGATCAATGACTTCTGGCTTGACATCAATGAATTTGTATCTTGCTTCAAAGAATAAGAGGCTTTTGTATAAACTAGAAGGACTATAAGACAATAAAAGAGTAGAAAGATGCCAAGGCCAGAAATTTGTATGAAAGGTGTACGAAACTGTACTTAACTAAACTAAATGGGAAAACATTTAAGCATAATTAGGTACAATTAGACCTAAAACAGAGTATGTATATTTAACATTAAAGATATCAGCATGTATTATTGTGTTTGCTTTAGAAATAAAATATTTATTAAATATTTTCTCACTTGTTACTGTTTTCTGGTTTTGTTGCTGTTTTGGAACCTCCTTTGGCCAAGTGAATAAATTTATTGTTGCTATGGTTTGAATGTGTACCCTTCAAGATTCTTGTGTTGAAACTTAATCCCTGCTGTGGTGGCATTCAAAGGTGGGGCCTTCATGGGCATATTATAATTAGGTCATCAGTGCTCTGCCCTCATAAGTGGATTAGTGCCTTACAAACTGGTTAGCGATAACTAACTTTGCCCTTCTTTGCTTGTTTACTCTTCTACCATGTGAGGAAACAGAGTTCCACCCCTCCAGAGGATGTAGCAACAGGTGCCATTTTGGAAATCGAGACCAGGCTGTCACTGGACACCATACCTGCTGATGCCTTGACCTTGCACTTTGCAGAATTAAGAACAGTAAGAAATAATTTTGCTTATCAATTATCCAGTCTGTGGTATTTTGTTTTAGCGGCACTAACAGACAAAGAAAAAGGGCACTTACAAAAATTAGCAAATTGATTAAATGACAAAAAAAGAAAATTTAAAAATAAAATGATAATATGTAGAAATGTATAAGTCCCCAGAAGTAGATTTGATATTTTGTAAGTAGTGAAATTATATTATGCAAGATGGGATAATTAAGAGAGCCAAGTTCAAACTGTGTAACATTTCCATTCAGTTGTTTTTAAGAGAACTATTAATGCCATCTGTTACACACATTACTGCTATATTATGAGCTTCATCAGAACAAGGATTTTTTTTTTTACTGTTTTGTTTGGTGAATTCCCAACATTTAGAATTGTGCCTGGCACATAGTAAATGATACATGCGGAGTAAATTTTTATTTTCAACTCTGAGATATGGTAGAAAAAAAATTTAGATTTGTCTGTAAACTAAGACTGTGAAAACATATGTAACATATTTTATAAAAATACCCGTGGTATTTTACTAGCAATCGTGGTTTTCCTAATATTGTTTTTCAAATTCTATATTTTGTTATCAACTTTTTATAAGAGAGATGAAACATGAAGGAACTAGAATATTATTACCATTCTAAAACTTTTAGTATTCATTTTAGAAGATTTGCCTATTTTCAGTCTCTATTCTCCATAGTAAATTCAGATCTCTAGGACCCAAATCAGAGCAAACTCTGTGACATACTCCAGGAGTATGTGCCAGGAAAATTCATTTAAAATAGACACTACCTTTGATTGCTTACACAGAGGATAACACTTGCTTTTCTTTGTGTTTTGGCAGGAAGGATACATTTATTTTATCTAAAATTACCACTTACAGACACGGTTATCTTTTATACTTTAACTTGAAAGCTTTATCTGATGTTCAAAAACTTTATGTGCCAATTTGAAATGTTTTTCTTCTATTAAAATTCAGTTTGGGATGGCAGGCCAAGATCACACTGTATTTCAGGCAGCCCATTAATTTTATAAACCTAAATATAAAATATTGGGTGAATGTTAATTGTTCTCTCTGAGGAGAGAACATATGGCTTCATTAAATTCTCAAATGAATTTGTGATGCAGTGAGAAAAATGCTTATAAAACACTAATCTACAATGCTATTTTTTAAACCAATAATTTCCTTTTATTTAAATTAACCAATCAGGATTGGAAGTTTATGAAAAAGATGCCTGACTAGAGGTAACTGGCTCTTGCTCTTTCCTTCCAAAAAGACCAAAACCACAAATAAACAATTATCTTTTGACTAGCATGACTGAAGAAACAAGCTGGAATACAACAAAGTACAACACACGAGTGGCAAAATTCCTCCGGGACACAGAAGCCCAGGATGGAAGCGTGCGGGGGAACTGAAACTTCCTGTCCACAGCGCCTCATCTTCACTGCTGGAATCAGCTTGAAGTCAGGATGGATTCTCATTGTGCAGAGAAGATAAGCCAGAGGCCCCCAGCGTCCCCATTATTGATGCACACATTTGCAGTTCTTACTACAAGGCAAACCCACAGTCTTCATGGGCCCTGAATCTATTTTTAACAACCAGATCTCATGAGAACTAACCATCATGAGAACAAGAAATAATTAAGTTTGTTCCAGTGATCCAATTACCTCCCACTGTAACCATTCAACAGTTTTACCTTGTTCACTGCTTAGATAGGTAGTATGATACTAGCTGTGGGTCTATCATATGTGGCATTTACAATGTTGAGGTATGTTCCTTTTATACCCAGTTTTTTTAAAGTTTTCATATGAAAGAATGTTGGATATTATCAAATGCTTTTTCAGTATCAATTAAAATGATCCTGCTGGATTTTGAACTTGAATGGGGCCAGTGACCCCTTTCTTTTGGCTGACATCTTCATTTTGGAATGGAAATGTTTCCCCCAATGCCTATAGCACCATTGTATCTTGGAAGTAACTAACTTGTAAACAAGTTGAATGAGTTAAGACATTGGGAGACTGTTGGGAAGGCATGATTGTATTTTGCAATACGAGATGGACATGAGATTTGGGAGAGGCCAAGGATGAAATAATATAGTTCTGATATTTGTCCTTGCCCAAATGTCATGCTGAGTTGTAATCCCCAGTGCTGAAAGTGGGGCCTGGCAGGTGTTCGGCTCATTGGGAAGGATGTCTCATGGCTTGGTGCTGTCTTCATGAAAGTGAGCTCTTGTGATATATTGTCATTTAAAAGTGTGTAGCACCTCCCCATCCTTGGTCCTGCTCCTAACATGTGAGATACATACCTACTTCCGCTGTGCCTTCCACCATGATTAGAAGCTTCTGTAGATGCTGTCATGCTTCCTGTAAGACTTGCAGAACTGTGAGCCTATTAAACCTCTTGTCTTTATAAATTACCCAATCTCAGATATTTCTTTATAGCAGTGCAAGAATGGCCTAATATAATAAGAGTTTCCTCAAAATATAAGTAAAATAAAATAAAAATATTACTGTGATATAATTCAGCAATCCTACTACTGGGTATATATTCAAAGAAAATTAAATCAATATATAGAAAAGATATCTGCACTCATGCATATTGCTGTACTATTAACAATAGCCAAGATACGAAATCAACTTAAGTGTCAAACCACAGAAGCATAGTTAAGAAAATGTGGCACATATGCACAGTGGAATACTATTTAGCCATGGAAAATAAAATCCTCTCACGTGTGACAACGTAAATGAGCTTGGAGGACATTAAGTGAAACAAATCAGGCACATAAACACAAATAAGGCACATTCTCAGTCATATGTAGAATCTTTAAAAGTTGATCACATAGAAGTAGTAAATAGAGAAGTGATTACATGAGACTGGGGAAGTAAGAGAGAAGAGGATGGGTATTGGTTGATCAATGAGCACAAAGTTACAAGTAGAAAGAAAAGAGTAAATTCTGGTGTCCTGGTGCACAGTAGAATGACTAGAGTCATTTGTGTATCTCAAAATAGTTGAGAGGATTTTGAATGTTCTCATCACAAAGAGAGGCAAATGTTTGAGATGATATATGTGATATTTACCTTTACTTCATCATTATACAGTGTATATGTGTATTGAAACATCACAGTGTATTCTACAATTATGTATAATTATTATGTGTCAATTAAAGCTAAAAATAATTTTTAAAGAGGATTGGAAATTTACAATCACTAAATGACATAAACTGGCACTTCTAGTTGATTCTGTCTTTGTAACTTTAACTTTAGATGTCTTCTACATCACTTAAAAAAATCCAAACACAATGCTATTGTGACATTCAACCTTTTTTAATTCCACTAATTATCATACTTCACTCCTCTCAAAGTGCAATATTCACACAATTCTTCATAAATATATGTACATTAACATAGCTGGAGGAAACTAAGGAAAGTTAAAAGACAATTGCACATTGTTAGATATTATGAAAAGATTATTTAAAGAGGAAAAGAGAAAAGAATTTTTAAAAATAGTCTCTCTATGTTCTTTAGGTAGAGAAGAGAGAGGAGATGGTATAAATCCGGATCTTCTCTGCACTGTGGCTCTTGCCTTTATACCTCCTACAGTCACTTGCAGAGTGTCTGGTCCTGAAATAGGAAGTTCTTAATGGATGAAGTTGATAGCGCTGAACACACAAGTGGCTTTTTAACCTACGGTGAGTGTTCAAATAAAAAACAGATGGCAACTTCTTAGAAACTAAGTACATTCCTCAGGAGATAAAGTGGAGTGTTAAAGCATTTTAACATTGCACTGGAGCAGATAATTAGGGTAATTACAACTCTTCAAAGACACAAGGAAGAAGATCTAAGCCAACTTTCTTCTTTACTTCAAATTATGAAGACTATGAAATTCTAACCAGAACTAGGGCAAAGTAATCATTTTATTAAATGCAATGATAAACCATTGTTTAATGGTTATATTTGAGATGGAATAGATTGTCTACTGCAATGTAATGTTTAAACATCAATTATATAATTAAGGAAGTAAAATCAAGTTGCCCAACTTCACAAAGGTGATAAAGTTAGAAAAAGAAAATGCCCTTAAGCTACAGCTTTTAGAGACACAAAAATATAAATACACAAATATATACCCATACAGAAAATAAACAGAAATACTAAGTGATCAAACTTAATTTGATTTTAGAATATTTTAGCTATGCCACTGTAACTTGGGTTTATAAATAGTGTCAGAAATGTGATCATCCTCAGTGATTTTTATTTTTCTTATTTTAATTATTTCCCTAAATAAATAATTTATTACTGGTGGCTATAATATTATAGAGAGATAATACTGGCTTAAATAACAACACTATGCATAGCCTGCATAAAACATTTTTGAAACAAGGTAGAGATACACATACGTATGTGTGTGTGTGTGTGTGTATGCGTGTGAATATACATACACATACACCATTATACATGCATTTTGTAAATATTACATCTTTTACTTTCTAACTTCCCTCTGAACTCAGTCAGTCTTGTTCATGCTCTGCTCAGCCTTTCACCAGTGGAATGTCTTGCCCTGCACCTGCTCACCTGCCTACCCACTCCCCACACCCCACAGGAATCCAGAGCTTTCTAGCTAGTCAGCATAAATGATCTTTTTAATACACTGTTAAATTTAGTTTCCTACTATTCCAGCATTTATTTGCATCTTGTTGTTTTTAATCCACTCAGCCACTCTATGTCTTTTTATTGGAGAATTTAATCTGTTTACATTTAAGGTACTGATTGATAGCTAAGGACTTACTGCTGCTTTCTTAAATGTTGTTTAGTTGTTGTGTAGATATTTTTTGCATTATTCTCTCTTGCTGTTTGCTTTTGTGCTTAAGTGATTTTCTCCAGTGGTGTGCTTTGTTTTTTCACTTTTAATTTTTTATGTTGCTATCATACAGTTTTTCTTATGGTTACCATGAAGCTTACAAAAATGTCTTACACTTACAGTAGGTTATTTTAAGCTGATAGCCATTTTACTTTTTTTTTAAGCCTCCCCCCAAATTTTAGTACTTTTTTACATCCTCGCTCCCAACTTTGATTTTTTGATGTCACAATTTACATTTTATATTGCATATGTTTTAACAAATTATTGTATCATTTTAAAAGTTTTGTCTTTTAACATTCATACTAAGGATACAAGTGCACACCACCGTTAGTATTGGAGTATTCTGAGTCTGAGTACTAACTTTTACCAATGAGATTTATTCTTTCAAATATTCTCACATTATTAATTAACATTCTTTTCTTTGAGTTTTAAGAGTTCCCACTAGCATTTCCTTTAAAGAAGTTCTTTTGTTTATGAATTCCCTCAGCTTTTGTTTGTCTGGAAATATCTTTATCTCTCCTTCATTTCTGAATGGAAATTTTTTCCACTTTCAATACTTTGAATACATTGTCTCATTCCCTCCTGGCCTGCAAGATTTCTGCTGAGAAATCTGCTGCTAACTATTTTGAAATTCATTTATATATTATTTGCCTGTTTTTTCCTTTACTGCTTTCAAAGTTCTCTATTAGTCTTTGTTTTTAAATCTTCATTATAATATGTCTTGGGGTAGTCTTGTCCAGTCTGATTAGGACCATTTGAACTTGTAACCAAATATGTATATTTTTTCTATGTTTGGAAAGTTTTCTGCTAGTATTCCTTTAAAGAAACTTTCTACCCTTTGGTATTTATTTTTGCTTTCTTGTACTCCTCTGACTCAAAAATTTGAGTCACTGGTACCCACCCTGTTTTGTCCATTTGGTAATATATTTCTCTGATGTTTCTCGATCCTTGTGGTCTCATATGTCAATTTTTATACATTTGATGATGTAGGTACTTTTTCAGTTCTTGCAGACTGGCTGTGTTGGGAAAAGCCTTTCATCCATCAGTCTATCCAGAGATTCTGGGTGGGCCATTTGGCATGGTCATTGGACAGGCTTGCTTCTGGAGTTTTCAGGTTGGCTTGGGTGTGCCTGGGTTGGCAAGGGTGTGGGCCTGGGGCCTGGTTGTACTGTTGTATTGTGATACACCTGTAGATTGGGTCTGCTGGGGTGGGCCTGGATCCTCTATCCACAAGGGCTAGCCTGAAGCCTGGATCCACAGGGACTAGCTTGGCATTAGAAAAGCCCTTGTGCCTGAGTCTTCAGGAGCCAGCTAAGCACCAGAATGGATCTGAAGCCTAAGTCCATGGGGATGAACCTGAGTCCTGGGTTCACAAATGCTGTTCTTAAGAATGTATCTGGAGGAGTGTTTCTAAATCCTCATTCTGCAGACTGGCACTGGGGTTTACTTGGATGAGCCTGAACCATGGGTTTGCTAGAGCAGGCCTGGACCCTGAGTTCACTGGAGACTGGTGTAATTTGGACCAGCTTGGAGGCTGGAGTGGGCCTGTTTCAGGGGCAGGCATGGAATCTGGGTCTGCAGAGACTGATCTAAAGCCTGGAATCACAGGGACTCTCTTTGTGCCTATAGCCACATGGGCTGGCCTAAAGACTGGGGAAATGGGAGTCAGTCTGGTATAAGAGGAACTCTGAAGCCCTGGGCCACAGAGGCTGCTCTTTCCCTGGTATTTATCTTTCTATTGTTGACCCTGGTGTTTATTTTTCTAATGTATCTTCTTTTTCTAACCTCATAAAGCTATAACTTTTGCCTTTTAGTAATAGTTCCACTCAAACTTTTGTCCTAAAATATTTCTCAAATATATATAGTAATGGTATCAACTAAGATAATAGTACTAGTAGATGTCCTATATCCAAACATTTTATTCAATTAAGTTATTAATTGCTTGCTTTATACTAGGTCCTAGGTTTGTAGCTGAAGATAATCCGATGGAAAACTAAATAGATTTATGATTTTAGAGAACTTATAGTATCCTTAACACAACAGAAAATTTTTTAAATTACAATTTGATGACAGGTATTATGAAATAAAAAGCAAGGTGCAGTGAGAATGAAAATAAAGGGGTTTCTAATATAAATTAGAAAAATAAGCAGCAGAAAAGAGCTGAGTCTTAACAATGAATAGCCATGTTAAGAAAAGAACAAGGAGAATTAAGAGCAACAGGAAAACAAATTTGGAAACATTTTTCAGGTGAGATGAGCCTTTCTATTATTTTTGCAGTATAATAAGCCATTCTTCAACTTAGTGGCTCAGTTTCTTACTCTTTTATTTCTTCTTACATTTTATGGCTTAATTCACTCAACTGTGCAGTTCCTGCTTGACATTTTACATGTTATTTTGTCATATGGTGGCTAGTCCTAGTTCTATCCGAAGGGCCAATTGTGCTGAACACCCTAGAAGGGTTTCTTTATTTCTGTTTTTCTTTCCACTCATTTGCATAATATTTCAGCTGAAATGGATGGAGCAGTCAAGGACTGGCTGAGTATTTCAATCTCCTTCTATCACACATCTTCACATGTGTCATTTGGGCTTCTGGGCTTCTTCACAAATGCTAATCTTAGGGTGTTCAGACTTCTTATGTGGGGACCCAAGGATTTTGAAAGCCCATAGAAGCAACTATAGCATCTTAAAACTTTAAACCTGGAACGCAGGCAGAATTACTTCGGCTACAATTTGTTAATTGAAACATTGTAGCAGTTCCAGCCCAGATTCAGGGTAGAATGGGAGTATGCATGATGACTAGAAGTAGGCATGATGTAATTGAGGAAACTTTTTTGGAAACTAGTTGTAATACTGGGCTGCTCCGCATAATACAGAAAGTAAAAACAAAATTAATATTAAATATGAAACTATTGTCAAATAATCATTTATTTATTAAATTGCTATATTTTATGTTGATATTAGCCATTGATATTTTTAGGTAATAGGGTTCAATGAAGGACACAGATAATATTGATAACAAATAACCAGAAGACATTACCCAATTTGATTTGAAAATGTGTATGTTGTTTTTGACAGGTAATAACTATTGCTTGTTGTTTCTAGAGAAAAATCTTGAACATTTTTCTGGATCTACTCTAGGTCTAGTTGCTTGCTCTTTGGTTTATCACAAGCGAAATTTTGAGACAGTAATAAGACTGATTGGCAATTTAAATGTTTTTTCATATATATCCTTGAACTGTATTGTAACAATGTCTTTGTGACAATTATTTAGATTGTCATACAATCACTGATCTTCTAACTAAATATACTGAATTTATATTCCGTTGTCTTTTTAAAACATTTTTACAATCTTATAGAGAACATACATAACACCACTTTCATCCTTATTAACATTAACGACAACCCAAATCACTATCTATTCATTTCTATCACTGTTGTAATTACCTCACACTTGGTGACTTAAAACAACACATATTTATGCTGCTACAGTTCTGAAGGTCAGAAGTCTGAAGTCAGTATTACAAAGCTAAAATCAAGTTATCCACAGAGCTGGTTATTTCTGTGTGCTCCAGAGAGGAAGTCATTCTTTGTTTTTCCTGCTTCTAGAGACTGCTGGAATTCCTTTGTTTGCAGCCACGTTACTCCAATTTCTTCTATTGTCACACTGTATTCTCCTTACCCTGACTTTTTGCCTTTCTCTGTGACTATATTAGACTCAAATAAATAATATGAGGTAATCACCCCACCTCAAAATACTTCATCACATCTGCAGAATCCTTATTACCACATAAGGCAATATATTTACATAGTCAAATATTCTAACATGGACATCTCTGAGGTGTCACTATTCAGGCTATCTCATACTATCTCATAAACAACTATTATTATTATCTCAGAATACACAACCCATGGTGTTTCCATAAGATAAGCCACCAATGACTAAGTCAATGTCATTAAAATATTAGCATCTCCAAAGGAAAAAGATGATGAGTTATATTGTTTGGGTCCTTAGACATCAATTTTCAAAAAAAAAAAAAAATTAAGACAACAAGAACATAGACTTAATTATGGACATCCCTAGGTAAATTTTTTAGTACTCCTTGATTTCTCTCAAATCATTTTTTGTTTGCATATTAATACCCAAAACTTATCTTGTAAATGAAATATTTTATTCAATAATAAAATATAGTTAAATGTGTATGTGTGTCTGTATATCTGTGTGTTCTTATTGGGTGACTATGAGCCTGTGTGTGTGTGTGTGTGTGTGTGTGTGTATATATGAAGAATGGAAGAATGGGGTAAATAATAGATTACTACTCATTTTGTTTAAAGTAAAAAAGGAAAGAGCATGATGTTATTAAAGAAAAGAAATAGAGAGATGGCTCAATATTCTTCATTACAAGTAAGAAACTGGAGAACATAGCCTACAAGTTCTCAATATTTTCATTCAGTGCTTCTCATGGGTATGTCTATTGATGTTCAGCTGATTGAGGCTAAATGAAGTTCTGGAAAAACAGAATTTTTTATCCTGCAGCAGCAAACAGTGATGACTATGCTTCACAAGATTTGGAAAGAATTCCGAATTTTTGTTACTTTTTAATGTATTTCAGTGTTCTGACTTCCTTTGAAGAAGACAGTCCCCTGGAAATGTATATATAACTATGCAGAGAAGACATACATAGGCAGAGAGCCTCCACAAGCATGCTCATGGGGAAGGCAGAAGGAGAGCCTAGATGGATTATCCTCCATTTGTAAATTCCCATGTCTAAAGAGATTCAGAATGCTGAAATTTGCAAGTTGTAAGGTAGTTTGTTGGTCCCCAAATTAGATCACTCTAAAAAATGTTTGAACTCTACTACAATAAAACTCTGTTCTCATGTTAAATATAAGCAAATAATAAAAACATAGGATTTAGTGATCATCATAATTGAATCCAAGCTATTATTACATATTAGAAGCAGTTGAAAAAATCAATAGCTAACTTCTCAGTGTAAATATTCCCTTGTATGTGAATGTGACCAGACAACCATTTTTTCTAGATTTTTAAAATGAATTATTAAAGATTGGTGTAATGATCAATAGCCTTTCTTTTATATCAAAGCTCAAATGACTGATTTTGCCTTAAGCTTTTTGTGACTAGCAGTTTCACAGCATGATACCTAAGAATTGCAACTATAATAAGGCCAGTTGTTTAACAATCCTTGTCAATATGTCTCATCAAAATATGATCACAAGTAAAAAAATATATAAAGGACAACTGACTGGACAGAAGAGATAATTCTACATACATAGGGCTATTGCTTACATACCAAAGAGGACACACTCTGATTTTAGGAAAGAAAAATTAACTAAATATCTCCATCTATCTGTCTATCTATCTATCTATGTATCTATCTAGAAGAAAGCCTTATAAACTATAAAATGGCTACTATAAAATAAAAAAATATTTTATTTCTTGCTTCTATGTAATAATTTGGTTTAGAAGACAAAGTTTATCCAGATTTCTTTATTTTTAGAAATTGCTTCAGTCCAGACCATATAGGGGAAGGAAACATCAACAAAAACAACAATAACCTGACACTAGCAAAATTAATTTAACAACCAAGCAAACATGTAAACAGTAGTTAAAAATGCAATTTCACAAGTGGTCTGTGACTTCTATGGATATCATGCTCTAGAAGCAGAGAAAATTGAGGGAATGTTTTGTTTGGGGATTTGCTGGAAAAGGATATGCTTGAAGTGAATTTTTGAAGTATGTGGTACAGTCTAACAGTACCTTTTAATTTGAGAAGGAGAGGAGATCAGTGTGGAAATATTTGTAGAGCTGAACTTCCTCAACAATACCAAAGTTCTGTTAACTTTTAGCAATCCCTCCTTGATGTTATATACACAACACAAATATGTAATCTTATAATTTAGCAGGTCAGAAATCCAACATGGACTCTCACTAGGCTAAAATTAAGGTGTCAGCAATGCAGCACTGCTTTCTAGAAGCTTTAAGGGAGGAACAGTTTTCGTGCTTATTCAGTATATTGGTAGAATCCAGTGATTTAATGCCATAGGAAGAAAATCTCTGTTTTCTTGCTGGCTATTAACTGAAGGCCTTTCCCAGATTTTAGAGGCAACCCTCATTCTTTGACTTCCTTCCTTCAACCACATAGGCAAAAATGGTGCATGGCTCAAGCCCATCCTTGCTTAATCTCTCTCCTTCTCCTCTTTCTCCTTCTTCTATCTTATCTTTCAGATTTACTGTTCTGCTTTTCTCTTTCACTTTTAGGCCTCATGTGCTTAGACTGGGTCCATGAAAATAATCTGGGATAATCTTCCCATCTCACCATCCTTACTCTTAATCAAACCTGCGAAGTCACTTTGCCATGTAACATAACATATTCACAGGCTACTGGGATTAGGGCATCATTTGAGGGTGGGAGGAAACATTATTCTGCCTACCACAGTTACCTTTGACTTCTAGCCTCTGACATGCAATCTCCACAGGGAAGATAATCATTTTTATATAGCCTGCAATTCTTGTTATGCTTTATGAGTTTTGATGGATAGAAAATATAATGGATCCTCTTTGAGAATGAGAGTATTGAAACAGAATATAAAGAATAATCAAGTGTCACTACACATGTCTACTATTACATAAACAGATCTCATGACCACATACTGTGTTTTTTACTTAATTAAAATCTTAATAAAAATCAAATGAAATAGTTATTTTTAGAATATTTGACTTACAGTTTAAAAATAACATACTATTTTATCTTATCTGATCCTTACCACAACTGTGTCATCTACCATAGGTATTATTATTTCTTATTGTACTTTGGGCTCTGGGGTACATGTGCACATCCTGCTTCCTGCAGGATTGTTGCATAGGTATGTTCACGGCATGGTGGTTGACTGTCTCCATTCCCCTCACCATTGCCTGTATCAGGCATTTCTCCCGAGGTTATGCCTCCCCATCCTCCCTGCCCCCCTGCTGTCCCTCCCCTCCTCTCCTCTCCACCCCCCACCTAACCCAGTGAGTGTTGTTCCCTTCCCTGTGCCCAAGTGTTCTCATTCTTTATCATCTGCCTATGAGTAAAAACATGCGGTGTTTGGTTTTCTGTTCTTGTGTCAGTTTGCTGAGAATGATGGTATCTAGATTCATTCATGTCTCTACAAAGGACACAAACTCATTGTTTTTTATGGCTGCATGGTATTCCATGGTGTATATGTGCTACATTTTTTTTCCAGTCTATCATTGATGGGCATTTGGGTTGGTTCCAGGTCTTTGCTATCGTAAGCAGCACCTCAGTGAACATACGTGCACATGTGTCTTTATGATAGAACAATTTATAATCCTTTGGGTATATAGCCAGTAATGGGATTGCTGGGTTAAATGGAATTTCTATTTCTAGGTCCTTGAGGAAGCGCCACACTGTCTTCCACAGTGGTTGAACTAATTTACACTCCCACCAACAGTGTAAAAGTGTTCCTTTTTCTCCATATCCTCTCCAGCTCTGTTGTCTCCAGATTTTTTAATGATCACCATTCTAACTGCTGTGAGATGGTATCTTGTAAAGATTAAACAAATGAGGTTTGAAGAAAGTGGTGGTTTTCTCAAAGTTGGTGGAAATATTATGTTGGTGCAAAAGTAATTGATGTTTTTGCAATTAAAAAGTAATCTTCCCATACAAATGGGTGAAAACAAATACAATCTTAGATTTTTACAGCTTCTAGATAAACCCTAGAAGTTTTGGTTTATTTTTGTTTTTTTCTGGGTACTGTGGGGAGAGGTAACAATTGCAGTCCCTTTTATATATTACATGAGGGACAGAATAGCATTCAAATGTTTGTTTAATAATGAGTCATATTGTAATGGATAATATTGAAGCTAATATTAAAATATAATAAAGAGCAAAGTATGTTACGATTGATTTTAAGGGAAATGACCATGATAAAAATGAAATAATTTCAATACATAAAAATTTAAGTTTAGAGCTAGTGAATCAAGTGAAAACATATCAAAATATTGAATTGTTTTACATTATTATCAAATTGGCACACGTGTATTAGGTAGTGAAGCAGAGAACTTCATTTAGATGAATACACAAAACAATTTAATTAATAAAGTACTAAGCATGATATTAGGGAAATATAGATTAAAATTTATAATTACACAGAAAAGAGAGGTCACTTGAAACAACGCTGACAACTTGAGTAATGTTAAAATACATCAAAAGGCCAATGTCTTAATAAACAGAAGTCGGTTTTGTCTCTCATCCCCTCAGCTAACTAAAAAAGTGTACATGTGTATGCGATTTTGTTGTTTGTTGCATTGTTGTTGCTGTGAACACACCCAAATTATCCCTCTTTACAAATTTATGTTTTGAACTACTTTAGTCTGGGGGGTTTTATTTTGGGGGTTGTTTTTTCTTTTTTACTTTGGAGTAAAGGTCTTTCCGTTTTTCTTTTGTCATCATCCAAAGAAATAAAAATATCTGTGAAGTCATGTAGTCCTTTTTTGAGTCACTACCATAGGGAATCAATGGTACAGATGAAAGAATATTGTGACTTTTGCAAGTATTGGAGTGGGAGGTTTTTATAAGTATTTCCCCAAATTCATGAACAATCTAGTCTGATCATTCACATATTATGTTTTGCTAATTTCCCTACTTACTACAACATACTTTTAATCCCAATTTGCAATATTTTCCTGTTCCTTGGGGGACATGCTAGAATGGCAAAGGGTTTGATTCACTATTCATGTATTTTCCCATCTCAAATCTGACAAGAGAAAGCTCCGCTTTCTTATTCCAACTCTCATAAAAGATGACCAGAGGATGGAGATGGTAGAGACTGTGCCAAGTAATGCAAAAAGTCTGGATAAGCTGGATCAGATTTGAATCACAACTCTAAGATATTCAGTTTATCATAACACCTTAGTAAGTAATTTTTTATGTGTTTTCACTACGTAATTTCTTGTTGGTATATACACCTATGCATGCACATGTGTATGTACGTATGTATGTATGTATATATGTATATGTGTGTTTATAGTTCTGGTTAAAATTAAAAAAAAATAGAGATTAGTTCAGAGAGCAAGAATGCTTAATTTCTCCTGGTATTCATGTCTATCCATAATCCTCTCTTCTTAAATGTACACAAAACTTAAGACTTGTTTCTAACTGACAGGATACAGTGGAAATAGAATGTCACCCCCATGATTATATTATACACTATTGCAACTTTTGTCTTCTGGCTAACCCTATTCCTTTGTGCTTTTGATGAAGCAAGTATCCATGTTGTAAACTGGCCTATGGAGAGGTCCACATGGCAAGAAATAGAGCCTTTCTGGCCAAAAGCCAGGAAGAATTTGATGCTTTTGGTCCAGAAGTCTGAAAGAACACTGTTCTTTCCAAAACCACATTAATAAACTTAGAATCAGATCCTTCCCCAGTCACACCTTTAGATGGTACTACAGCTGTGTCCAACAACTTCATTATAGCCTTATGAGATACCCTGAGCAGAGAGCCTATTTGGGTCATGAAAAAACTGCTGATCTATAGATAGAAATAATAAAATGATAAACTTATACTGTTTTTAGCAACTAAAGTTGGGGTACTACATTATGGATTCATAGAAGACTAACTGAGATATATATGTTATCAATATCATTAAGCAAAATCATTATATCTAAGTGTTCTCATTTAGTGAAGGAAATAAGGAAGAAAATAAAAGAAGGGAGGAAAGGAGAGAGTAAGGGAAAGAATGCTTTCATATGTATTAAGCTAATTGCAATGATATTTAAAACTCTTTCCAAAGTGTCTTACTGCGATTTAAAGCTTACTGTTATTTTGACAAAATTTCAAATTTAATGTTTGGTTTGTGGCTTGTGTTTTATTTTATTTATTTATTTATTTTACTTAAAGTCCTGGGGTATACGTGCAGATCTTGCAGGATTGTTACATAGGTATACACATGTCACGTTGGTTTGCTGCCCCCATCCCACCATCACCTACATTAGGTATTTCTCCCAGTGTTATCCCTCCCCAATCTCCCCACCCACTGCTAACCCTCTGCTAGTCCACCACCCCCCAACAGACCCCAATGGACTTGTGTTTTATAGAAAGGCAAGGGGATGTTAGCTTGAATTTCCATTAAAGTGTCTTTCAGCTGTGAGATCCTAGTCTTATATTTTTTCTTAACCTATCAACCAAGATGCCCTTATATAACGTTTCTTCTTCTACTAAAAATTAATTTTTCATGTTTCTGTTTTTTTCTTAAAACATGGTTCTAGATTTTTAAAAATTCTCAGTGTAGTATGTGCAAAAAGTTGAACTATATCTCAAAGGGTTTTTCTTTTTTGTTTCACTTGTTATGAATTAGAAATCTCTTACAATGAAAATTTTTGTTTATTTTTTCAGAATAGAACTTTAAGTGATTTGCAAATACCATTGAATCTTGAAAATGGCAAATGCAAATAAAAACCTTTCTAAAAGGAAAGCAGACTACTTAGACTTGTTCAAGTATAATCAAAGTGAAGATGTTTCTCCTGTCAGGTGCCAGAAAAATTTTTAAAAATTTTATTATTTGGTGAATAATGGATATAGCTTTTGATACAATACAATCACAGTAAAATTGTTTCAGAGATGGTGTTGGAGAAATAATGGATTTTGAAACAATGTAATCACAGCAAAGGGAATTTCAGGTCCCTGGGCATAAAGTAATTTTATAAACAGCATTACCTACTTTGATAAATTTATAAGCTTTAAGCAGAAAAAGAAAGTTATGTAGGTAAAAAGTGTGATTTAAAATACCCTTCACGAATTACAATAAAATATTTATCATGATCAGAATTGAACTTCATAACTTTGCTATTCAAACCATGGACATTTATCTTTTACTTTTAATTATATTAAAACAGAGTACGTAAATCCCATTCTCGTATTTGTAATAAATTTTATATTCTGCACATAGATTAGGGGCAATAAAACTAATACATAATTGACTTTTGAATAGAGCTGTCTCTTAATTTAAGAAACAGATTTTAATAAGTATTGATAAATAATCCCTGTTTTTATACAATATAAATCTTATCTGGACATACACAACTTTACTCTCAGGTTTTTTTCCCAGATAGTCCTTTAAGGAAAGTATCACATTCAATGCTTTAAAATATTATTTAGCTTTTAAATTTTATATCTTTAAAGCATATACTTTTCTGTAGCTAAACATTTGCCATCGTCCATTGCTTTTAGCTGTTACTGGAGATATTGCTGTGATTTAATTTGTGTATGTTGTTTGGCTAGAAACTAGAAACTGTCCATGTCAGATTTATTCTGCTCAACTGGGGATAGCCCATACACTTTGTTGCTATAGTTTTCTTATGTAATGCTAGATTCTTTCACTATTTATTAACTATTAAAATATAATAGTTAATATTTTTATAATTTATAAAAATAAATTTTTATAAATTTTTAAAAATTTTATAATTTAGCACTATCTTCTATCCCTGTACTACAATTGTTGCATTATCATCTTGTTAACTTCAAGCATTTTGTGTCAGCTGATTCAATAAATAAAATTGTTAAGCTTCTAATGGGTTAAAATAATCATGTATTTCTACTTTATAATCCTGTGTTTTATGCAAATCAGTACCAATTTTCATTCAATTTAGGATCAGTACCATATTAGACATCTCAGTGTGGAAGAAAGTTGAATAGTACTAATTAGCAACTTTCACAAAATTTACTATAATACCTTAGGTTTCCTTAACTTTGGCACTATTAAGATTTTGCAATGAGTAATTCTTTGTTGTGGGGAGATGTCCTGTACATTGTAGGATGTTTACCAGCCTCCCTGACCTCTACCCATGATGTGTCAGAAGCAGCATGTCCCTCTAGCTGAAACAAACAGAAAAGGCATTGCCAAATGTCTCCTGAAGGAGAATGGTGTTGGGATCCCTAGATGAGAACCACTGCTATACAGAAATAACTCCTCATGCTGTTATTTGAGAAAATTTTACTTTTGATTGTAACCCTAATAGAATAATTGCCTGATGTACCCAGCAAGTCTTACCAAGTTGCAGCAGAGTTTTAATCATAGGAGGTGAGAAGATACTGCCTATCCACCCCGCTGAAGAATTTGGGGCTAGTGTTTTTAAAGATTTGGGAGTGAGCCAAAGTGTAGAGATAGTTGATTGGATAGAGAGTGGGGAGTGAAGTGTTGGATGGGGATATGAAGAAGCTGTATTTTCATGTTGATGGCTTTCCTCTGCAGAGGTCTGAGGTCTCCAAACTGATTGCTGGAATTAGGAAACTGAAAAATATCTTAAGGTATCCTTAAACAAAAACCTTATCATTCTGTAGTCAGAGATCCTGTTTATAGAACAATGAAGATACATATCAATTCTTAAACAGTTTTTTGGTCCTAATGTCCAAGATCCTATCTGTAGGAACAATGGAGACTCAAATGGTCAGTGTTTGGTGCTGTATGACATTTAGCAACAGGAAAATGGACCAAAGTGTAGCTGGGTTAATACTTACTTATAATTACATTTCTTTCCAGAACCCAGCATGTAATTCTTGGCAACCCTGTGGAGGTGCTTGTTTGATGGAATTTACTTAGAATTTTGCACTTAAAATTGAATACAAATTCAATAAGTTTGGAGTTACAATGCTACTTAGTTTTATACTATGTTTAAAAAAATCAATACAGCATTTATTTCTATTCTGATTGAGTTGGTGATGAGTTGGGTTGGCTAGACACAATGAAAGTGGTTTATATTGATACTTGATTAGCCATAGTACCATGCAAATAGTCAAGTATCTATAAGACGTTGTAAATATATTTGTCTCTGCAGTTTTATTCTATCTTTACTAAACACTTGACTTTATATGAGATTAAAACTTTGTTTCACATGAAACATTTATTGCTATTTATGGAATATAGGTGTGAACAAAATAACTTTAAGCTTAATTATTTTAGAACACATTGGCCTGAATTATATATTCTCTACTTTGCTTCAGTGTTCTGTTTATATTTAAATCTATACATGTTTACAAATAGATATTACAAATACATGTATTTGTAATTTTAAAAAATAAGTTGTAATAGTTTAAATAAGTGGAATAGTGAAACTGATGAAAGTTCCTTGTTTTAGATAATAACATGTCATTTGCTGAATATGTATGAATTAATAAGTGAAAGATGTAAGAACTAATAACAACTAAAAATAAGAGAACTAATCTTCCTAGTTGAAAGTAAGGGAAAAGCCTTCTTGTCTAGAATATTTACTTTAGAAAATGTTATTGTAAGAACTGTCTCCTTTCTTTGAAATGTATGTAAAGACTTTTGAAAACTAGATAGGTCTTTGCCAAGTTTAAGACCCAGCATTGCCTTTCTCAAAAACTAAAACAATTAAAGTTACTTTCTTCACAGCTATATTCCATAAATAATAATAAATGCTTCAGGGGTTCATGTGAAACAGTTTTAATCTCACATCTCTTTGAAATATAAACAACAAAGGAGGTAACAAAATGTATCTTCCCCTTCTGTGGCAGAATCAGAGCCTAACTTGCTCTAAATTGCAAAATTACCTCTTGTCACAAAAGATATAAGAAGTTTGTGTTCTACCGTGGATAAGCCAATTAGTCAATTATGGTGACATGGACCGTAACCATAATTACCAGGTGAGTCTGGAACAGACTATGCATGATCAATGGTTCTATTAAGTTGTCTTACTTCAAAGACTACTTATTGTTTACCTTGAGAAAATGTATGCAGTGAGTTGTATCTGGTTGGCTACATAAAAGAGTGAGTTTTTTTTTCTTTTCTTTTTGGTCTTTGCAATCTCTTAGCAGGTTTTCCTGTTTAGCACAGTACATTCTGGTTTAATGCTTATTCAATAATAAAAGTGTTTTTTTGTTTGTTTTTTTTTTTCCATTATTCCTTTGTGGAGAGAATTTCTAGGTCAGGAGAATATTTTTTAAATTAAATTTCCAAAACAAAAGGGATTAGTAAACAGGAGTTGAATTGATGTTATGCTACATGCATTTTAGTTTTAGTTTCACTCTGCTTTAAATCTTTTTACCTGAAAACCAGGAAGAAATAAGTTAGGTTTGTTATACCTAGGCCCAAGCGATGATATTCTGGTGTGGGTGAATACTGTGGCAGAGAAGCATTGCTGAAAGAATATTCACTTTGCTGGAGAGAGCTCTGGTTTTTACTGTTGCTATAGGTTAAAATAAGATGTATTGGGAAAGAAAATACTGGCAGATATGCCCTGGAGAATAACCCTCCCACTGAGTCCTCTGCCATCTCTACTGTTCTGCTAAATAAGTCCAGAAATAAGGCTATGAAAATAGTGCAATTGGGTCCAGAAACATTAAGTTAAAAAGTGGAGCTTTGCAGATGTCAAAGACCTTTAGGCAAAACACCTTAAGAAGTTTTTCTCTCCATTCATTCCTCTTCCAACCCACCCTCCTTCTTTTCTCTGTTGTGTCTTGTCTTTGTGTTTATTAAAAAGTCTGGGATAAGTTAAAGATGTATTAACTTCATTGAAGTGTGTGGCAATTTAACATCCAGGCAGTATCCTTGAGGCTATTTCCTGTGGATAGGTAACAAAGAATTACTAAATCTATTTCACTCAAAGTAGAAAACCCTGACTCATGCAATTCTTATAAAAGCCTACCTAATATTAGGAAGCTCAGCTGGCTGGAATCTTACTGCTTTTTACTTTACTATTTCTCCCGGTTTTCCATATCTTCTGATAAACTGGTTTAATTAAAGATTTTCAGTCATTTTTCAAAATATTTTTAAACTTTGCAAACTATTTCTAAAATGTTATACAGTGGATTTTTAAATCCCACAATAATTATGATGTAAAAATTATTCCTGTATTTCTTCATAGCACTGTACCTGTATTTCTGTTTATGGCAGTATCCAGGATTTTCTTCCTTCCACTATGATAGAAGCAGTCACTCTACATTTTGGTGGCTGCTAAATAAGCAGAAGTAGTGTCTCTCTGTGACTTGCCACTGTTGATATGTGTGCGGTATTCCAGCCACTACACTAATGTGCCCTACAAGGAAAGAGGAATTTATACAGTTTGCAGAGGATACATATTAGGTTTCTAGATTTGAAGTTACTGATGATTGCTTTCCAGTAAGTTTGCTAATTTCCTTCTGAAATAAAAGCAGAAAAAGAAAAGGACAAATGCAATATAGCAATTTGAAGTAATTAAAAAGTACATTTTAGTACAATGGACTCTTCATTCTATAGCAAGTGTTCGTATTCATTTTTTAAACACAGTCTAAATGTTCTATGCATAGACATCACAAAACAAAGACAAATAAAATTATTCCCAATTGTGGCTTTCTCTGTTGATCCTAAAAACTTAAAATGTCGAGTCTGGCCTATTATTTGCTGCTGTGCTGTTTTCCTTTTCAAATTACTTATTCCTGTGCATCTTCAAATACATTATTTTTCCAAACAAATGTGAATACATTTTGGTCTCAAACATTATAATTTAACTCAATTTAGTTAATTTTTAAAAAATTTCTTTACTGTGTACATTGCTTTTGATTTAATAATAAACTTTTAAAAGTAATAAAATGAAAATAAAGCAATTTGCATAAAATATTTGTTTTTTGTTTGAACATTTTGAATTTAGTCAAATTACTAAGTAAGAAGACTTAACAGTGATAGAAAAAAATACTCATTCTTTATTCAGGGTTTACAAAATTGCCATATTGTTATTTTTTTTAGTTCCTATTGATCATTTTGGTATCATCTTGAAGCTAGCTCTATGACACTGAGTTTGACAAAAAGTAGTTATGTTGACTACTTGATGGTTATACAACTAAACATATTTTCCCAAATTCATCTAATAGTACATTAAAAATTGATAAATTTTATTGTACATAAATTTAGCCAAATAGGGCTTATTTAAAATAGAGAAAAAATAAACTGCCTATACATGTAACAATAGATATGAATCTCAAAAATGTGTATATTGAGGAAAAAAAGATGCAAAAGCAAATGTCAAATGAAATTGAAGAACACATAAAAATAATTTAGAATGATAACAATCAAAAGAATGGTTGCTGAAGAGAGTTAGGGATTGACTAGAATGGGACACAAGTAAACAGTAGAGGAAAAAATGTCCTCATTCGTATGCCAATTACATTAGTACATATATTTGTCAAAGCTCAATGAATTTTATTCTCAATATTTGTGCATTTTATCTTAACTTTAAAAAATAGTGTCAACATATCCTTCACCCACTTTTTGAGGGAGTTGTTTGTTTTTTTTCTTGTAAATTTGTTTAAGTTGTTTGTAGATTCTTGATATTAGTCCTTTATCAGATGGGTAGATTGCAAAATATTTTTCCCCTTCTGTTGGTTGCCGGTTCTCTCACCAGTCAGAATGGCAATCATTAAAAAATCTAGAGGCAAATGCTGGAGAGGGTGTGGAGAAATAGTAATCCTTTTACACTATTGGTGGGAGTTTAAATTAGTTCAGCCCTAGTGAAAGACAGTGTGGCAATTCCTCAAGGATGTAGAACTAGAAATATCATTTAACCCAGCAATCCCATTACTGAGTACATACCCAGAGGATTATAAAACATTGAATAATAAAGACACATACACATGTATGTTTATTGCGGCAGTGATTGCAATAGCAAAGACTTTTAACCAACCCAAATGCCCATCAATGACAGACTGGATAAAGAAAATGTGGATTGAATACATGGTGGAATACTATGCAGCCATGAAAAAGGATGAGTTCATGTCCTTTGCAGGGACATGGATGAAGCTTAAAACCATCATTCTCAGCAAACTAGAATAGAAAACCGAACACCACACATTCTCACTCATAAGTGGGTGATGAACAAAGAGAACATATGGACACAGGGAGGGGAACATTCCACACTGGGGTGTTTTGGGGGTGGGGGAGCTTGGGAAGGCATAGCAGGGGGTGGGGGAATAGGGGAGGGATAACATTAGGAGAAATACCTAATGTAGATGTTGAGGGGATGGAGTCAGTAAACCACTATAGCGTGTGTATACTTATGTAACAATCCTGCAGAATCTGCACACGTACCCCAGAACTTAAAGTATAATTTTAAAAAAAGGGAAAAAATAAAATAAAAAAAATAGTGTAAACAATTTTAAGAAAAAATAATAAAAATTTAACTTCGTTGGGTCTATCGCCCAGCTTTACAAATAGAACATTGCCAATTCCTTAGAAACCCCTTTGCTGCCTCTGTTTAATCATCTTTTCCTCCCTCATGTTCTTATGACCTCTGGATTTTGATGATTTGAAAGAGACACATTCTCAGCCAGCCTCAGTTGCACAGATTCTGCATTTCCTGGAATTCACCTTCCTTCCAATTCCTCCATCAGTGTAGGAGCAGCTCCCTGTCTCCAACAGCATTATAAACACATCCTCAATATTGTAGTGAAATCATTCTATGACTTTTGCAATGTCAATGTGAAATTATGGATTCAAAATTTGGATTTCCAAATCCAGTTGGTGACAGTTAATACCATTCTCTCGGAGAAAAAGGAGAGCTACTGAATATACACTCAACTCAAACATATTCTTCTTGAGAGACACGATTTCAGTCAACCTGCCAGATTTAAATTGGAGGTGCATTTAGTATCAGACCCAGTGATTCTAGTCCTAAAAATTACTTGAATAATTCCACTACATTTGTGCAATTTGTGGTGATAATACAATAAGCGATTTCCTGATTTTGACTCTGAAGACTCCAAGATCAGAATTATGCCTGGTTTTTCAGAGCCAACTGACAAATAAGTCATATAGCCTTGCTAAAATTTAAGCAATGAACTGGGGGCCCACCAGCAGAGTCCTCATGTTTATATTTCAACAGACTCTTTGTGACTCTGGATTTTTGTGCTTGAAATAAATATTGTAATATTTGGGGCTCTGAGTGCCTTCAAATAATATCATTCCCACCAATTTGCCAGCTGAATTATAAAAAGTGGGTGAAATAAAACCAAAAAGGAAGCATAAAGAACAAAATACCGCCTTAGTATTCATGAAGAAAAGCTGCCAGGTGAAGCTTAGTAGAAAAGTCAAATGGGCCACGTATTAGATGTCCACAGTGAGTCAAAGCAGCTCATCAGACACCAATACTCTCACTAAATAAACAAAGAATATTGGCTCTTTTAAGCAGTGTGCTTCTGAGAGAAACTAAATAGGAAAGAGCTGAGGCAATTTATCTGTCCAAAAATGCTTCACAAATATATCAATTAGGGAAATAATTCCATGTTCCCAGTATAGAAAGAAACCTATGTATACCTACTGGAGTTATTTGCCCTTCACTGGAAGGAAACAGATGATAAGCACTTTCTAGTAAAAAAATTACCAGGCTATAGCTACTGTACTGGAAGTGTGGTAGCTCCTTTTGGGTTATGAGAATCACAGCCTTATAAGCCTAGTATATTTGGCTTGGTTTCTTACAGACAGGTATGATTGCTTGCCAAAGTTAAGTTCTAAATGTATCTAACCTTTCTGTTTCTCTTATTAATATTTGGAGAAAATATAAGTGTCATCACTTTAATGGTTACGGAAATTCCAATATAATTATTTAAATTATTATTGTCAGTTTTACCATGCAGGCCAAGTCATGAGAGTCAGGGAGCTAAGCAAATGGATCTTGTTTAGATCAGGCAAGTGACAACTGCAAGTTTGGTGTCCCTAAGGAATTTAAGTTTTACTTTAATCCCCCCTGTTCTGTGCAATCCACTCAGCACAACTGAGAAATTGGTGCTTGGAAATATATGTCTGGATCCCATATTGGATGACATTTTGGAGCACACATCCCTTATCTAGGCATTCTCAGATAAACTTCAACAATACTTTATCTGGGAAAATCCTTAAATATGTATGTTCGAAAGCTAGAATTTTCAGTTGCTTGGTTTATCTTATTTACCTAAGATGTCTATATCAATGCTGCACGTACTGCTGTAGACTGAATGTTTGCATCCCCATGAAATACATATGTTAAAACCGAATTCCCAATATTCTGGTATTGTGAGGTAGGGACTTTGGAATGTAATTAGGTTATGAGGATGAGAACCTCATAAATGAGATTCATGCCCTTATGAAAGAGATGCTGGAGGCTGGAAAGCTCCCTTGCCTTTTTTGCTGTGTGGGGATGCAACAAGAAAATGGCTGTTTATGAACCAGGAAGCAGGCCCACATCAGAAATGACACCTCTCAATGCTTTGATCTTGAACTTCCCAGCCTCCAGAAATATGAGGAAGAAATTGGGGGTGTTTATAAGCCACCCAGTTTATGGTATTCTGTTGTAGCAGCTGGAACTTAATAAGACATGTGGTGTATTCATTTTCTATGGCTGCTGTAAAAAGTTACCACAAACTTTGTAGCCTAAACAACAGAAAAATATTTTCTCATACTCCTGAAGGCCAGAAGTCCAAAATCAGTATCACTGGGCTGAAATCAAGGTGTCATCAGGGCCATGCTCCCTCTGGAGGTACTAGGGGAAAATTTGCTTTTCCTTTCTTTTTCAGCTACTGGTGGCTGCCAGCATTCCTTGGTTTATAGTTGCATCTCTCCAGTCTCTGCCTCCATGGCTATATCTTTTACTTAGCTTGTGCCTGTTTCTCTTCTACCTCTGTGTCTTTCTTATAAGAACACTTATGATTGCATTTAGAGCCCACCTAGATAATCCAGGATGATGTCTCCATCTCACATATCTTAGCCTAATTACATTTGCATTTCTTTAAATATGTGATGACATTTAAAGGACCTGTATTAACTGATATCTGGGTTGTTATTTAGCATACTACACAAGGTATTAGCAATTCTGTAGTTGAAGGCTCCAACATAATCATCAAAGACATCAAAGAGATACTGCATTCTTCCCATTCATAATGTCAGTTTATGTGTTATTTTCTACAAATTCTTCAGTAACTAATCACTTCAGAAAGAGGAAAACATTCCACTGGTTCCTATCATAGCAGCCTTCTCCTAATAAGTAAAAATTCTTTTCACTTTTGCTTTATTCTTAGACTATTTTGCCACATTAACCTGAATCTGTTAAAATGAATAGCTCTGAAACCATTGTATAGGCTTTCACAGTTTACTAGAAATAACTGCCTGTCTAAAATATGATACAACAAATATTTAGGTGGCTCCATGTCATATAAGCTACTGTCTAATACTCTAGATAACTTGCAAGCTCCTCTCTCATTAACTCATCTCTACCATAAGGCATATATTGACATGCCAATGACAAGGAAGATAACTGACTATAGGATTCTCCTACTCTCCTTCAAACATACATAAGCCATCTGCTCCTATAAAAAACATGAGGTCTTTAAAAATGGTATTATTACCAAAGCCACATTTCTTCAAATATGACTGTACATGTGTGTCTGCTTTACATTTTATCATTTATGCTCATTCCAGGTTGAAAAAGACTCTGACTTTCAATTCATACTTTAGATATGGAAAAGCTAATTACGGTGTCACAAGTTCTGAATGTTATTGACACTGGCCATCTCTTAAATAAGTGAAAATCAGTTGAAGTTAACTGCCTTTGTTGTGGCCTTTGTCTAGTGAAGTGACCTCTAAATAGAATCCCATTTTATCCATTTCGGACTATAACATACAGGGAGCATTTCTAGGGGTAATGCGTTTTGTAATAGATAGAAAATTATTTAAAAATATCTTCAGGATCTATTTTGTTCATACTCGCCCTTTATAACTCAAAGTATATTTATTATAGTGGCTGGATTTTGAAATACAATGAACTCTTTTGATAGACTTGCTTCAAGTGGATGAAAAGCATTATTATCACCGAACACAGAAATGAGAATAAATCTAAATTTGATATTTCTTCTTGTCTAGATAGCGTTAGAAACATAAACTGCAATGGTTGGTTCAGTACGTTTAGTCAGCCTGATTCTTTTGGTCACCTGCAGGTGAAACTTTCTATGACAGAAACTTGAAGTGGCTTATTTTGCTTTTAGCTTCTTAAAATAACAGAAAACTCTGCTTTGAGATGGCTTAACCTTTCTTTTTTTCCTTGGCCTTCTTTGAGCAAATGTGTGAATGCAAGTTGAGCTTGGAGTTTCACTTTGTGGCTACAATGAAAGTAACAAGCTGAAAAGACGTGCCAGGTGATATGGTTTGGTGGTGTCTCCACCCAAATCTCATATTAATATAGTTTCCATAATTCCCGCCTATCCTGGGAGAAAACCAGTGGGAGGTAATTGAATCACGGGGCAGATCCCTTCATGCTGTTCTCATGATAGTGAGTGAGTTCTCAGGACATCTTATGGTTTCTTAACAGACTTCCTCCTTTGCTCAGCACTTTTCCTTCTTGCTTCCCTTTAAAAAAAATTGCCCTTCTTCCCCTCTGCCTACTGACATGATTGTAAGTTTCCTGAGGCCTTCCCAGTCATACAGAACTGTGGATCAATTAAACCTTTTTCTTTTATAAACTACCCAGTCTCGGCATTTTTTCACAGCAGAGCGAGAATGGACTAATACAGTAAATTGCCACCAAGGTAGTGGGGCACTGCTCTAAAGATACTTGAAAATGTGGAAGCCACTTTGTAAAAGCAGAGGTTGGAACAGTTTTGAAGGCTCAGAAGACAAGAAAATGTGGGAAAGTTTGGAACTTCCAGGGACTTGTGGAATGACTTTGGCCAAAATGCTAATAGTGATATGAAAAATGAAGTCCAGGCTAAAATGGTCTCAGATGGAGATTAAGAGCTTGTTGGGAACCGGAGTAAATGTCACTTTTGCTATGCAAAGAGACTAGCAGCATTTTTTCCTTGCTCTAGAGATCTGTGGAACTTTGAACTTGAGAGAGATGATTTAGAGTACCTGGTAGAAGAAATATATAAGCAGCAAAGCATTGAAGAGGAATAAGTATAAAAGTTTGGAAAACTTGCAGCCTGATGATGCAATAGAAAAGAAAACCTATTTTTCTACGAAGAAATACAAGCCCCCTGTAGAAATATGCATAAGTAACAAGGAACCAAATGATAATCACCAAGACAATGGGGGAAAACATCTCCAGAGCATGTCAGAGACCTTCAAGTCATGCCCTCCCATCATAAACCTGGAGGCCTAGGAAGGAAAAATGGTTTCATTGGCTGGTCCCAGGAGCCCCTGCTCTATGCAGCCTTGGGACATGATGTCCCTGCTTTATGCCCTGCATCCCCATTGCTTCAGCTCTAGCCATGGCTAAAAGAAGCCAAAGTATGGCTCAGGCCATTGCTTCAGAGGGACAAGCCTTGTCAGTTTTCATGTGTTGTTGAAACTGTGAGTGCATAGAGGTCAAGAATTGAGGTTTGGGAACGTCACTTAGATTTCAGGATGTATGCACAAGCCTGAATGTCCAAGCAGAAGTTTGCTGCAAGGGTGGAGCCCTCATAAAGAACCTCGGCTAGAGCTGTACTGAAGAGAAATGTGGGGTTGGAGTGCCCACAGAAAGTCCCCATTGGGGCACTGCCCAGTGGTGCTGTGAGAAGTGGGTCACTGTCCTCTAGACCCGAGAAAGGTAGATCTATCAATAACTTGTCCCATGCACCTGGAAAAGCACTCAGTCCTAGCCTGTGAAAACGGCTGGGAGGGGGCTGTACCCTGCGAAGCCACATGTGCTGAGGTGTCCAAAGCTGTGGGAGCCTACTTCTTGCATCAGCATGACCAAATTTGAGACATAGAATCAAAGAAGATCATTTTGGAAATTTAAGGTTTAATGACTGACCTTTTGGATTTCAGATTTGCATGGGGACTGTAGTCCTTTGTTTTGGCCAATTTCTCCTATTTGGAGGTGGTGTATTTACCCAATTCCTGCAACCTCATTATATTTAGAAAGTGACTATCTTGCTTTTGATTTTATAGGCTCATAGGTGGAAGGAACTTTCCTTGTCTCAGATGAGACTTTGGACTAGGGCTTTTAGATTAATGCTGGAATGAATTAAGACTTTAAGGACTGTTGAAAAAGCATGATTATGTTTTGAAATATGAGGACATGAGACTGGGGAAGTGCGAGGGGTGGAATGTTATGGTGTGGCTGTGTCCCCACCAAAATTTCATCTTGAATTGTAGTTCCCATAATCCCCACGTTTTGTGGGAAAGCTCTGGTGGGAGATAATTACTTGGAAATGGTTACCCCATGCTAATTTCTTGATAGTGAGTGAGTTCTCACATGATCTGATGGTTTTATAAGAGGCATTTTCCCCTTTGCTTTACACTTGTCCTTCCTGCTGCCCTGTGAAGAAGTGCCTTTTTTTCCCTTTCATTTTCTGCCATTATTATAAGTTTCCTGAGGCTTTCCTAAGCCATAAGTAAGTATGAGTCAATTAAACATCTTTTCCTTATAAATTACCCAGTCTCAGGTATTTCTTCAAAGCAGCCTGAGAACAAACTAATACACCAGGATACACACAATGCTGAAGCACATTCAAAAGCTATACCAATGCTCTGTATTTAGTTCTATGACAGTAATTTTTAGGGGGCTATCATTTTTTTTCCTGTACAATCTCAGCTTCTCTCAGGATCTATTATGAGTGAGAATCCTGAAATGAAAGTAATAATAGCAATTTTGTATTCCAAACTCTGCAGTAAGATCATTTCTTTTTGTGACTCAAAACTCAAGGAAGAGGCATGATATTGTAATGGGTTTGAGAAGTCTGAAAGGAATTTGAATTTGTTTTAGAATTTGAATTAAAACAGGAGAGTAATTTTTGCATTTACTGGGCAGAAGAGTGGAAAAAAATGAAAATTTAAGTGTGGTACATTTTTTTGCATGATCAATAATTATTTTTCTAAGATTATCACAATATTTTTTCTTTATAAAGCTAACAAGTTAGTAAAGTTTCAAATAAGATACTCTTTTTTTGTTGTTGTTGTTGTTGAGACAGAGTCTAGTTCTGTCACCAGATACCATGCTGGAGTGCAGTGGCACGATCTCAGTTCACTGAAACCTCCGCCTCCCTGGTTTAAGCAATTCTCCTGCCTCAGCCTCCCGAGTAGCTGGGACTACAGGTGCGTGCCACCATGCCCAGCTCATTTTTGTATTTTTTAGTAGAGACAGGGTTTCGCCATGTTGGCCAGGATTTTCTCAATCTCTTGAACTCATGATCCACCCACCTCAGCCTCCCAAAGTGCTGGGATTACAGGCGTGAGCCACCATGCCCAGCCTATTACTCTTGATTTTAAAAATCACCCAATTAATTTCGTGAATATATTAAATCTCACTTCCATATGTGTTTATATCCATTTTCATAGTAAAAAAAAGAATGATGCCTTTTATTGGTTTTATCTTAATTAATTTAATTTTATGGGCCACATAATTTGTAAAAATAATGATAGCACACACAACTACTAAGTGTAGAATGGCAATATGATATCAATATTAGAGATTTCTGTGTTTAAAATACATTGAAACTCATATGATTTAAGTGCTAAACATTTTATACTGCAAATAAATATTAATGCAGTAAGTAATTTTATTCCAGTTGCTAGTATGACATTATGTTTTATTAAAATACAAATATTTTATTACCTTTAATTTTGTTGGTTATAGCACTGCATATTTATAATAGCTGCTTTGCTGAATAGGACCAGTATGACATTTATTAGCAAACAATAAGAAGGAAAAAAAGGCTACTGCCCTACTTTTTGACGTCATATAGCCTCTCGCCTTTTAAGATCTTAGAGTTGCAAAAGAAGTGTTAAGAACTCAAAAAGTCATACAGCTGAAGAGTTTAAATATTATCATTACTAGCTCCCACCCTGTCTGATTCTTCAAATATTTTAAATATATTTGAATCTTGTCTCTGAATTTCTCAACTAATAAGAAACATGATGTATCAGGTATTAACTGCTGCATAGCAAAGAACCCCAAAATTCATTAATTCAAACAAATAATGATTTATTATTTCACACAAGTTCTTGGGTTGGGTGGGTGGTAATTCTAATGATTTTTCCTGGATTCATTCATAATGCTACATTCAGGAAGGTCCAGGTGTCCTCACTCACATGCTCAGCATTTAATGTGGCTGAGCTGGTGCTTCTTGGTTCTGTACCATGTGGCCTCTCCTACTCCAATAGATTAGACGGAGCTGCTTCTTTTGCATGTCAGGATAGCAAGGAAGCACACTAGCAGTAGTTGCAAGCCCTCAGCACTCACATTCCCAAAGTTCAAAATTTTCTTTTTTTTTCACATTTCATTGGTCAACACAGCCCATAAAGTCAGCATAGATTCTAGTGTGGCGAAATAGACTCCACTTATTGATGGAAGCTGTGAAATACGGTGGCCATGTTTTCAATCTGCCACGCTTATCTTCTCTACATTGAGACAGCAATGTTTCCTGTGAGTAAATTCCAGTCATATAAAATTTGTCATTTGTTGGGCAGGGGAACTATGGGAAAACAGAAACATTTTGCTTACTCTTTTTGGAGAAAGAGCAGTTAACCAGCCATTTTCCTACCCTCATATCATTTTACATATTAAGTTTTCTTCAATATATGGAGTCTTTTTCCCTACAAAATTTTGACCCAATTCTAAACAAATTAAGAATAGTGTTAATATTCTCAAACCTAATCTCATGTGAGATTTCTGAGTGTCATTTCTGCGTATGTCCAGTGAATATTATCCTTGGTTATTGTGCTGAGTATCTGTATTCCACATTGCTTCTGCCTTAGTTGTTAGATGCACATAGCTTTGCTGGAATAAGAATTTTATCATAAACCTTAACCCTTTGATTTTGGTACTGTGAATCTAGCCAGATGCATTTATTTGCTAACCTTAGTGGTGTTTGCCTTTACTAAATAGGGTAATATTTTCACCATTGACTCTGTGTCAATTCTATTACCTAGAGAAAAGTTTGCACACTTGTAGACTTCAGGAGAGATTCGGTCTGCAGTTCTGTTTACTTTAGCTAAATTGTGCTTAAAATAAGCTTCATACTAACAATTAAAATGTGGAAACTGAAATTAAAAAATACTATACCATTTGTAATGACCTTAAATGAAATACTAAATTATAAAGCTAACAAAGAAAATACAGGACCTATATGCAGAATATTATTAAATACTGATAAAAGAAATCAAAGAAGACCTAAATAAATAGAAAGGTATATATTCTGTGAAGTTGAAAGTTGAATATAGTGAAACTGTTAATTTTCCTCAAATTGTTCTACAGGCTTTGTGTGATTCCTATCAAAATCTCAGAAAGATTTTGTAGATGCAGATAGGCTTACCCTATAATTTATGTGGAAGGAAACAAAGCCTAAAATTGTGAAAACCTTCTTGAAAAAATAGAATAAAGGAGAAGAACTTATTATATCTGATATTATATTCAAATAGCTACAGTAGTCAGGGCAGTGAGGTGTTGGTAGAGAGACAGTCAAATAAGTCAATGAGGCTAAAGAATCCAGATATAAACACACACAAATATGGTCAGCTTATTTTTAACAAAGCTGCAAAAGTAATTCAATGAAGGAATGATGGCCTTTTCAAAATATGCAGATGGACTGATTAGACATTCATTGGTAGACAAAACAATCTTAAAGTAAAGCTTATAAATTATGAAAAAATTAACTCAAAATTGATAAAATATTTAAATATAAAAAATAAGACTATACTTAGAAAAAAATAGGAGGGAATCTTTGTATACATATGTATGTGTGTGTGTGTGTGTGTCTGGGTATATGCATTTCCTACTGGTTGTTTATCTGGAGATCCCTGACAAATACACATAAAATTAACCATGATCGATGGGTACATAATATTAGAAACTAACTAGGAAGTAATTGTGATATGTTTTGTGGAGTCATAGGGAAGAGGATTAAGAGATGTATATGTGAAAAGCTTTGAGGGGACGTCTACTGATCTCATTCCTATGCAGTTTGAAACTTAGCTGTCTTTTTCACTAGATAAGAGGTTAAAGTCCTCATTTAGTAAGTACCAGAAGCTTCTAGACAGAAAAATTATCTTTTGTAAGAAAATTTTAAAGCATGTTCTCTAGGAAGCCATTGGTGCATTCTTCAAGTGCCTTCAGAACAATATTTTTTGGGGTATGACTTCTTAGAATGTGTGAATTTATTATTTAGCCCCAAATTTATAACTTGATTTCATTATCCATTAGTAAGGAATGCTAAAATGATTGATAATAACTTTCAGAAGTTTCAATATTTAAAGTTCTAGACTACTGGCTTCACATAATTTTCATATGGCATCATATATTTTCATAATGCTATGATGCTACAAATCAAATATGTTTATATAATACATTATTCTTTTTTTTTGCCAAGGTGATTTCTGTGTAGCCAGAGGCCAAAGTTTGTGTGTTTAAATTGAAACTCAAAATTACAAGGCTAAAAATTCTTACCCCAGTGCATAAATTACATTTAAAAATCTTCAGTGAGAGGCTTTCTGATCTTAGATAAGGTTACAATATAATATACTGTCTAAACTGAGACACTATTTCAGAGACAAATGTTGAACCAGATGGGATGCTGGAAGGACAGGTGTAAATTAGGACTAGTTTGTGAAAATTGGAGTGTATATTTACCAGAAGTATTGGAAATATTAGAAAACATTAAAATCCTGAAAAATACATAAGATCTTAAAAATGAAAAAAAATACTTAGCAAAACTGCTAAATTTTTGGTATAACATCTTCTACAGTTTAAAATAGAGTAAGTCTCAAGTAGATTGCATACTTGCTTATATCAATGCAAAATGATGTTAAATTTTGCTCTAAACTTAGTGCTGTGTCCCTCCTAAAATTCCTGTGTTGTACCTTAATCTTTGATGTGACGGTGTTTGGAGATGGGCCTTTGGGAGGTGAATAGGTCATGACCACAAAACCCACCTGAATGGAATGCGAGCTGTTATACAAGCTAATAATGAGATCCCAGAGCACTCTCTTGACCCTTCCAGTATGTGAGGACACAGAGAGAAGTTAGCTGTCTGTGAATCAGAAAGCGACACCCTGACCAGACACCAAAACTCCTGGCACTATGATTTCTCAGCTTTCAGATCTGTAAGAAATACATTTCTTTTTTTTATAATCCACACATCTTATAATATTCTGCCTTGATTTTTCTCCTTTTTAATTATAAAACTATTCTCTATATTTCCAAATAGAATTATAACTCTCATTGTACATCATGATGGTAATAAGAAAGATGAAAAGATTATATATGGAAATTATCAGTAATAGAATTTATTCTGATACTTTAATTTCTCTCTTGTGGGCAGAAAGTTTGATAGTTATGTCTTATGAAATTTTAGATATCAAAAGAATATATGTTAAAGATATATTTTCTTTTCTTAAGAGGGAATAAAAATAGACTTTTGGAAACAGACATGAAGGAATCTGAGTAAACGTGAAAGCAATAAGTTGAGGTAAAAATAGGTGAAATGACTGCAAATAAATTTAAAAAGGTAGTCTCATAATTGAAACAAGTATTGAAAGTGTGAAAGAAAATTAAATTTTGGACCCCAACCTCATTTAGCCAAAGGAAAATGTCAAGCTGGGAACTGGGTCATGCAAATCTGCCTAGCCCTTTTGGTTCCTAAATAAGATGGTTACAAGATGGAAAGCTGCACGCCTCCTCCATATTTTTCCCACACACACAAAAATTCCTAGTGAGCTTTAAGAACTTTTAAGGTATTTCTGTTAAACTTTCACCATGGTAAGGTAAATTTATAGCTTACCTTTACAGGGGCAGTCACTCCCCTGCCCAGCAGACACAAATGCATACCTGATTGCTCTCAGCCCTGTTTAGTCTATGTTATCTTATGTAAAATGCAGATTCCCTGCATTTTTCCTCTGCCCCATTTTTCTATGTCACCTTATGTAAAAAATTCAGATTCACTGAGACAGACAAAGCCAGGAATGATTATTTTTCTCTAGCCTTTCCCTTACATGAAAACTGTGTGCTTCTCAGTATCCCACCCTTTTCCTCTTTTAAATTTGGAGCCCTCAAAATCATCTTCAGAGAAAGGCATAGACCTGACTTCTGGGTGCGCAACCTCAACTTCGGCAAATAAACCTCCTAAAATGCTTAAGACGTCTCTTGTCATTTTTCTCGATTGACAGAACTATGCCAACCATAATTAAAACTGTACAAATAAAGTTTGAAAACGTAACCTTGGGAAGTAGAGTTCTTAGCAATATGTACTGGTTTAGCAAAGACCAGATTTACTCTTAATACTTACATCAACTTCCCATTGTTTTATCTCTCTAGTCACATCTATAAAATACTGGCCTCATAAGGATTTTACAAAAGTTTATTTGGTTATTTGAATCAGTAACTTAGCTTATGGCTTGCTAGCCATGGAGCAAGTGCTCAATAAATTATAGGTCTATTATTATTAATGAATTAGAATTATAAAAAGGATGACAACAGTGGAAAATCCTTTATGAAAAATAATTGTGGTTCTCATAGAATAATTTAGAAACAACACTAAAATATATAATAGAATAGTGTTCTAAGATTTAAAAATTTTAAATTTAAAGGACCTCACTATATTTCATAGAAATGTATTCAAAAGAGACTACTATTAAGCTGGAATTTAGGGATTTACTTTTATATCAAGATAAAAATGTTTCTAGATATCCCAGTATCATAAAATTATATTGTTTTAACTAATTAGTGAATTAATTAATTAAAATTTGCTTTTATGTCATTATTTTTAATTGATAAATGAAAATTTGTATATGCTTATGTTTCTAATGTGGTATTTTGATATATGTATGAGTGTGGAATTACTATATCAAACTAGTGATTATATCCGTTAGAGCTCTTTTTAAATAATGAGAATACAGTTATAATTTAGATTAAGTTGTAATTAATTTAATTAAAACTTCTTCCTAATACCTAATGCCAGATGACAATGAGACAATGCTTTTTATGCTTTAAGAGTCTACATTCAAAAAGGTTGTGACACCACAAATGACATATAACTGCATTGTTTCTGGGGAAAGTACAGTATGTTATTCTAAGAGACACAGTCATTCAGAAAATACATCATTTAGCTATGTTCTGAAAGAATTACTTAAATTTAATGCTGGTACAAATTAGAAAATAATCAGAGCATTAGACATCTCATAAAACTTGGAAAGCTATAATCAGGTAGAATGGGCTAGATGGAATGACAGTTATAGAGAAGCCCCCATTCAGCCTGTTGTGGGGTGGGGGGCTTGGGGAGGGATAGCAAGGGGTGGCCAGATTGGGGAGGGATAGCATTAGGAGAAATACCTAATATAGATGACGGGGTGATGGAGGCAGCAAACCACCATGCTACATGTATACTTACGTAACAAACCTGCACATTATGCACATGTATACCAGAACTTAAAGTATAACAAATTAAAAAAAGAAAAGTTCCCATTCTGGTTAGTCGGCTTTTCTAATTATTGGACCCAAAGGGACATGAAACGTGTGCTTCCTTATCTCGATGTCCACGTTGAAAGCACCATTTTATAAGTGGCATCTAAAAGAATTAGCCTCTAGGCCAAGGATCATGTCGATAAGTTATAGAGCTCCAAGTGTAATAAATAATCAGAAGTGGTCATCACCCTAGCAATCTAGAGAACATGTACTTTATGACAGCAGTCTATCCCTAAATCTATCTCTGTAGGTAAAAATAAGTAAATACAACTAATAAAACATATATAACAAATAAAATAGCAGCTGAATTTTTAATATACCCAAAATTTTCAGAAAAGATTGTAGTGTTTCCAAATCTTCTAATTTTATTGAAAATGTCAAAAAATTCAGATTTTATGTAAAATGTGATTTATAAATGTAAAGTTTATTTTTTCCTTTTAAAAATAAAAGTGGATACAAGTCCTTTCTTGGATATGTGGTTTACAAATATTATTTCCCTATTATGAGTTTTTCAACTAAGTTTTATACCAATACATCTAAATAGAGTTTGGTTATTAATTTTTACTGGTAAATAGTTTGTGTACAAATTATAATAGTTATATATTTTCTTATTTGTGTATAATTAGCTCTCAATATTTACTCTTAAATAGAAAATCTTTTTACCTGTCTCATGTTTGTATGTTGGAAATCCTGGGTAATGTGATTTTTGCATCTTTAATCATTTATTTTAATTATCAGACAGTCAACTAACTAATATGTTATGATGGTAAGAACAAAATGTAAGATCTACCCTCAACTTTAAAAGTATACAATGCAATAATTTTAACTATAGACACAATATTGTGTGGCAAATCTGTAGAACTTATTCCTTTTACATAACAGAAACTTTATACCTGTTGAAGAGGAAGTTCCTATTTCTCCCTGATACAGTTTGGATGCTTGTCCCTTCCAAATCTCATGTTGAAATGTAATCCCCAATGTTGGAGGTGGGGACTGGTGGGTGGTGATTGGGTCATGGGGGCAGATTCTTCATGCATGTCTTGGTGCTGTTCCCGTTGCAGTGAGTTTGTTCTCATGAGATCTGGTTATTTAAAAGTGTGTGGCACTTTCCCTGTCTATTGCTCCCACTCTTGCCATATGAGATACCTACTTTTCCTTCACCTTCCACCGTGATTGGAAGCTTCCTAAGGCTTTCACCAGAAGCAGATGCCAGCACCACACTTCTTGTACAGCATGCAGAACTGTGAGGCACGTAAAACCATTTCTTTATAAATTACCTAGTTTCAGGCATTTATCGCAACACAGAAAAGACCTAACATACCCACTTTCTCATCACCTGAAAGTCACCATTCTACTTTCTGCTTCTATAAGGTATCTAAGATAAACAAAGAAAATAATTCTTGTTATTGTCAAATTGCTCCAGTTAACGCCAGCACCAATTCACATTTCCCTCAGCAGTACATGAAGAATCACATTTTCTGAGTAAACTCACCAAACTGGAGGTATAAATTATGTTCGTGGATAAGATTTACTATCATAATGATATAAATTTTCCTAGATCTATAAATTAAAGTTCAGTCAAAATCTAAAAACTTGGAAATTGATCTATCGTCTTAAATATCCAGATGACAGATAAAAGGTTCGATAACATATTAGATAATTTTGAAAATAATAGTTAAGAATGGGAGAGTTCCTAACATATATCAAAAGGTATCATCAAGCTAAAATAAATATGTCAGTGCTACATTTTGTGTAAGGCATTATAACATTTCTCTCCCCAGAATTAATGGAGACAGGCAGTTTCGAGGCCACTTGAAAAGTGTTTGTGTTTCTCCTCCCCACCACTACTGTCCTTAGAGAAGGGTAAGAAGTCATTTGCCTAACCTTGGATCTGAAGACCCTTGTGCCATTCCTCTTTCTGTGACCTTCCAGGGAAATGTGAAAACTTGAAGATCATGCTTCTCTCCATTTAAAGCTATCCTCTGTGTACCTGGAATTCTATAATTCCTGAAGTATGGTTCCCAAATCATACCTTGTGCAGCTTGTACAGTCATGTCTCAGATTCTATCCTCCAGGAACCAGAATGCACCACTGGTATGTACACCTCTGGATTACAGTAACAGTAACCATGTGAGTGTTTGCAAGTGGAGTGGTGAGAATTTTAATGTATGGGCTATCCAGCAATTGCTAAGTATACTCATGCCAATGATATATTCAATGACCAAATATATAATCACCAGATGGAATCGTTGACTCAGTGAACTCATAATAAGCCAGCTCTGGGATGGGCTTACTTTTATTGAAAAGAGACTACTATTAAGCTTGAGTTTATAGATTTAAAATGGCTAGCACATGTCTCCACTCTAATACAAGGATCATGATGAAATTTTGTGTCCTCAGGTGTCAAGTCAGATTGGGTCCTGTATTGAGAATTTTTCAGTACAATTTATTTCCATAGGTCCACATAGGAAGAGGACCCAGGGAATCATTAACCTATGAATTTGATGTGATATTGCCAGGTTCTTCCATCTGGAAATCTTACCACTCCTCAGTCATTGGGCTGCAGATAAGGAAACCGGCTCAGTTCAAGAAATTGGGTAATCATGAATGCTTGATTTCTTTCAGATTTACAGACTGAGCATAAATCTTGTTGGCTGCCCTCCTAGCTTTCCTCTACAGACATTGTGTTCCATAAAATACTTTCAGTGTTCTCTACAGGCCAGCTGCCACTTCAGCTTTGCTATAAAATAAAATTATTGCACTTCATTGTTCATGATACGACTGAGCATTACCACCTGATTTCATTACTTTGGAATCTTGCATACCAAACCTATTAGTGACTCTGGTATCTTTTACTGTCAGCCATGAGCAACACAGAAGAGCCAGCATCAAGCTTTTACCATCTAGATCTGCTATCACTCTCACAAGCAAATTCTTTCTTTTTTCATATCATCTCCTATTTTAATGAGGGAGGTGCATATATTATAGCATTCCCATAAAAATAGTTATCTGGTGGTTTTTTTGGATTTACATAGAATATTCACTATAGCATGCCAAATTCTTGGAAATTTTTTAATTGTCTATTTCATCTAACAAGACTTGCCTTCCTCAAGTTTTGAGAAGACATATTTTTGGTGTCTTTGCACTGTTCCAGGGTCTGTGCCAGAATACTGAGTTCTTTATCTTGAGAGAATGCTGCCATATCAATAAACACTCCTTCTCACACAACTTTGTGTGCCACGTGTCTTGATCTAGTGTACTCAGAACCCAGTTCTATATGTACTGTCTTGGAGCCTTCTGGTATATGTTTATTAGACACTACAGTTTCTTTGGGTCAATAAGTATCCCTTACCTTCCTTCCTAGGCTAAGCGCTTTCTCCATAAGTCAGTCCTGTGATTTAATTCTAATTATTAATATGGTGGTCAGAAAGAAAGGTGAGAGTGGATTCTGGCAGAGTGAGAGTGTGCTACTGTCCTGACCAAGGGAGGTGACTGCATCATTGTAAAGTCCTTTAGTTAGAGGAATAAACCCATCTTAAGCTTAGAGGACTTGAGAGAATATAGGAATTCAAGATTTTTAAGTATATTAACCGAGACATCTCCAGCCCATTCTGATGGTCCGATTATTTACCAATCAGGGCCTTGATCTTGGTAAAACAGACCCACTTATAGTAACAATTTAATGCTCTCTGGCACTCTGCTACTCTTTATAATTGAATTTTGCTCCTGATCCCTAGCTTGCTCAGCTTTCCATCAACAAGGGATTGGTGTCCCTTTGTATACTGCCAATAAAAATCCCTCTGGCTTTCACACATAGCTATTAATTGAGGAGTTTTGCACTATCTTTCTCTCAAGCATCAACTAACCCCAGCAACAGCTATCCAATTTTATTATCCTTGAAATTATAATTTCTGCCATATTTCTCGAATGCCTACTAAATCTCATTGACTAATGCATGAATCAGTGTAGTTTTTCTGTAAGGGGCCAGATAGTTAACAGCTTAGGCTCTATGGGCAATACAGTGTCTGTAGCAATCAATCCAATCTGTGGTTGCAGCATGACAGCAGTCATAAACAATATATGGCTATGTTTTAATAAAACTTTTTTTGTACAACAGGTGGTGGGCTAGAATTTGCTAACTCTTGCACTAGTGTACGCGCTTTTTTAGTGTAGCATAGCAGTTCATGATGTGTGAAAGTTTTAATAGATTCCCTGCCACCGCATGCTGAGGCTGTCAGCCTTCCACCCCTTACAGTAATGGATTTCTGATTATCAGCAGATTGGGCGGTAATCCAGCTCCAACATACAGTTTTACTGCTTATTATTCAGATACCTCTAGGAAACAAACTCTAGGATAGAGGTTAGCATAAAGGGAAGGAAGCAAGATTATGCAAAAAGAGGAGGTCGGCTATGATCCACTCTCAAAATTGTCAGCCAATTCTTGGGAATATTTGAAGCTAGGCTTTTTAGAGTTGTTCTAGTTGGAATGAAAGGAACATAGACTTAAATCTTTATACAGACAGGTTGCTAAATAAGATTATCCCTGGTCAGTGTATGGCTTTTTGCAAGGTGGCTCTTTTTTAGCTTAGGGAAATTCCTAGAGAGGGCTGACACCTAAGGACTGTCTATCAGGATGCCTCTCTACAACCAGAGGGATATGTCCTGAAGCGGCAAGTTGGTCATGCATGACGTTGTCCACTACAGATGTAGTATCAGACATATATAGCCTGTGAGTTCCAGCTTGTCCTCAATCTTCGTTGGTTTCATGTCCAGTTCTTGCATCTGTTGGGATTGTAGGAACCTCAGGTACATTGCTAGATGCCTTTTGCATACCTACAGAGAGCCAACAATTTCCCAAAGATTATGCTACCTAACCCCATTCCTTATTCTCTCTTGGTAATTGTAAGACTTGGTTTCTCAGGATGATGTTTGGAAATGACGTTTTGGTCCTCCATTTCCCATTTCTAGGCCTTTACCAGCTACACCAACAATCATGAAAGGTATAATCCATATGGCATATGGGTAGCCCATATTCCCCTGACTGAACCTAACTGGAGACTGTAGTAATTGTAAGCAAATTTATAGTTCCATGAAAAAATTAAACTGAAAATATTAATTCCATATTTTGTATATTCATATAAGTACATACCAATTATTGCTATTATTTAACATTCATTTATTTTATTATGTAGATGTTCTAATTGCGGTTAATCTCACTTGTCTGTACTTAGCACAGATATCAAAAGTGAAATGTGAACTAATCACTACAAGATGAATTAAAGATCTCATGGGACTTATGTATCTACCTCTGGAGAGAGGATTAACATGTTTGCAATAATACAAGTAGTATCATGATAGATTAAACGTAATTTTAGTGTTATTTTATGGGAGTTAAATATGATCAAAAGAGGTGTTTATGGATGACATGTTAAGACAACTTGGTTAAACTGGGAAACATATTTCACGGCATCACTTGTAATGCTTCTGCAGAAGAGAGTAAATGTGAACAAGAGCTGAAATGTGGAAGTGAAGCTGGGTTATTACTTTCTGGAGGTCTTTTCCTACTCAGATGAAGTGGCAATGGACAGAATCAGCGGTGCCTCGTAGATTCCATCACTCCTACTTTTTGCACCGACATTGTCCTTACCGCTGGCCCTCTTGAGTTAAAATGATCTCAGACCAACTACCAGATGCTTGGCTGTGTTTCCACAGAGGCAACGGTAGCACAGAAGCAACAGCTTCCCACAATCTCTCATGTACATAATCTTTCATTCTGAAAGATGTTAGACCACATTTTGTCACATGGTGGCAGCAGAGTTCCAACAGGGCAAGCCCCAGTGCAAAAGGACTTCCCAAGTCTCAGCTTGCACCACTTTACTGATGTTCCATTGGCAAAACAACCACCAAGCTTAGAGTCAATGTGAGAAGGGAACACAAAAAGCAGAAACATTAGAGGCACAATGCAAATCAACCTCAGCTGAATTTTAGGTTTGGTTTAATTACATACGTGTTAAAATCCAGAGGTCTTAATTTTCTTCTGACCAGTGAAACGCCTTTCTCTCATTTGTGTTTATATCTTTTTAAAAATAAAATTACAACTAAGTAGTGGTAAACCTATATATTTTATTATACATTCAGATTAGATCCTTCATGTATAATCATGAGCTGCCTTTGAATTATAAATATACTTATCTACCATTGTTACATTTTTTTGTATCTTATGAGTTCATGTGGTTTATAAAAAAATGTGACAACTATGTTGATTGTAATCCATTTTCTTTAATTCAATCAAATGTTTATATAGCATATATGCCTCCATTTTAATTGAACTAATTGTTTATATAACGTATACTTTTATTTATAAGACATATACGCCTTTTAAAATGTTAGAACAAAAACATCTTTTTAAAGAAGCCTATTATTACTTAGTTTGTAGAAACCAGTGTTTGATATAATTTTTTAAAAATAAAATAAAATAAAATAAAAGTTTATGCATGTCCTCTGCTATTTCTCATGTTTCGAAAAATTCAGAAAAACAGTAATACTGAAGCATCTGTGTTGTCTGGGGTATATACCCTGGAGCTCTACATCACGTGCCAGCAAAATTCAGGACAGGGACATACAGGAGTTTAAAAGCAAATATTTAACAGAGAGAAGAGAAGAGAAAGAGAAACAGCTCTCTTCATAGAGAAAGGGGTCTTCCAGCAGAAAGGATTAGAGGGCTGCGGATGCGTCCAGTTTTATAGTCAGATTTGAGGAGGCGGTGTCTGATTTACATGGGGCTCACAGATTGGTTCCATCAGGTATAATGTTTACACAGTGCCTGGGGAAGGCTGAGTCCCCCACCCTAATCTTATTATGCAAATGAGCTTTCCAGTTGATCAGCGTCATATTATCTACTCCTTACTGCACATCTGGCTGACAAAGAGAAGGGAAGATGCAGCCACCATTTTAAATAGGTCTATTTCAAATTTCCTGCTGGCTTTCACTCCTGCAAGCTCCCAGCTTGCTTTTTCTATGTCTGCAGCTGACTTTACAGGCTGCTCTTTCTTAGAAAACGATTTGGGGCTGCTGTTCATTAAAAAGAAAAGCCTTACCGAGGACTCCCATACCCTTACTATCTGCCTAAGTGATTTCTTCTTAACTCCTATATCAATACTATTATTAATGCTGTAAATACAACCGACATGTCTGGAAATTTTTATTCCCTACTTTCAACAGAGATGCACTTAAACAATATGGTAGGACAATTAGGAATTAACACTAAATCGTAACTGAAAATGAGACTTTCTTTGCTATCCCACTGCTTTCTTCACTAGCAGGAAAGTAAAAACAAACAACCCTGATATCAAAGGAAAAATATGATTTACTTTATTATTTTATTTCCATTTTTAACATTTATTTTCTTATAGTCTTATGATTTAGGGAAAAAGATAATAACCTGGAGGCAAGAGTTCTTAGCAGCTAATGCCCAGAGGGATAAAATGTCTTTGGCCAAGTAAACTGTCATAAATGTAGCAAAGCTAGAGAATAAAATGAACTACCTTCCCCCTGTGATCAGACGGTTATTGATTCACAGGTGTATAATACGTAAAGAAAGTACGAAACGACACACTCCAAGGTGAAAGAACACTTCAATTATTGTCATTTAAGTAATTTTCTATGGATGAATTAATTTACATATGCCTATTTATATAAAGGTTCTGCTGCAATAAAGAAGCAGAAAATCAATGTTAGATAAGAGAATTCTACAATGAAAGAATACTTTATTTCTACCTTTCAAATATTTAGGAATAATTAAAGATATTTCTTGATAGCATTTTTACAAAAATTGTGTTCTTTTAAGACATAGGATTTGAAACGCATGAATTTTTAATCTTGTGTTGGTGAATTTCATATCAAATAATTAAATTATTTTAATTCTAGCCTTTACAAATTAGTCATAAAACCAGGTAATAATTATTACTTAAAGTACAAAAGCTAAATGGCATTGCATTAATCTTATGTGAAATACGAGCAGGGTGTTTTTTGCCCTTTAAAGTTATAATATTTTATCCTGTAAGGATGAACAACAATACCCTTTATCTTCATAGCATCAAAAGAAGTTGTTGCCATCAATTTCAACTTTACACTTGCAATTCCTGGGCTAATCACCTCAGGCCTTCTTTGACTTCTTTCTCCTTTGCCCCTACACATGAAAAATGTTGTCAGGGACTGCCATTCTGCTCCTCTGTAACATAATTTTTATTGAACTTTTATTTTGCTATGCTAGAATTTTTATTCATTTTACTGTAACTGGTCTAAATGGCCTTTACATAGCATATATACATATATTTATTTCTTTATTGTCTTTTCCCAAGTATGATATGAAAGATAGGAGGAATATTTTCCAGATTACTCAGTACTCTATGTCAAGTGCTTAAAATTGTATTTTGTGTATAGTGGACATTCATTAAATATGTGTTGTAATAATGAATTTCCAATGCATTATATCCAAGAAGTCAAGAATAATGTTTTGTATTATATGCTGAAGAATGAAACAATTACCAAAGACTAAAACAATGCCATGTAGTGGTTTTTGTTTATTTGTTTGATGTTCCAAGCTTTCTTTAGTTCTCCCTATTTGGACTTCTGGCTATCTACAGAAAGCAAATATCAATTTTTTAATTGATATTTATCAATTAAAATAATTTATTTGGCTTATCAATTTTTTAACGTGGTTCATGACATCTGTGATGGTTAATTTTTTGTGTCATCTCGACTGGGCCACAAGGTGCCTAGATATTTGGTCAAACACTATTCTGGGTGTTTTTGTGAGGTTGATTTTGGAGGAGGTTAATATTTTAATCGTTAGATTAAAAAAGATTGTCTTCCACTATGTGGATGAGCCTCATCCAGTCAGCTGAAGGACTGAATAAAACAAAAAGATCATCCTACCTACACCTGAGCAGGAGAAAATATTTTTCAGTAGACTGCCTTTGAAAATGTAACTTATTGGCATATCAGCTGTCTTAGACCCTCAGGCTGCCAGCCTTTGGAATGGACATTCACCAACAGCTCTGCTGGTCCTTGAGCCTACTGGCACATATTACAGATTTGGACATTCTTCTAGTCTTCATAATCATGTGAGGCAATTTCTTAATAAAGCTTTATATATAATATATAACATATATATATACACACACACATATACGTGTGTGTGTATATATATGTGTATATACCCATATATGTATATGTGTGTGTATATATATATGTTATACACAGAAACAGAACCAGCAAGATATTATACACACACACACACACACACACACACACACACACACACACACACATATATATATGATATCTTGCTGGTTCTGTTTCTCTGGAGAACTCTAATACAACATCCCTTCTATTGTAACTACCTTTCTTCCATGACAATTTCCCTGAAAAAATAAACCAAGGTGTATTTGATTGTTGTTTATTGAGTGATCTCTGGATGCCACAATCAGAGGTACCTGTGTCCAAAACATAATTCATTATGTTCACTGCAATACTACAAGATAGCTCCTGCTTCTTTATAATAAAGAGAATATGTACAGTAAGTTGCCTAAAAATAAAATGTTGGTAAGTAAAATAACCAGAATTTTAGCCAAGCCTTGTCTGGCCACGAATTTTATTTTATTTTTTTTACACCATTCAGCCTCCAATCAGTCTAATGTTTTCTAAAAGACCAACTGTTATACATTGTATATTTTTAAACATGATTTTAATTTCACAGTTTATCAATTTAATGTTCAAATAGTTATTAACTACCTAAGAAATATTATTCAAGCATGAACCAAAATTTTGCTTATTGACTTTTTAAATTTGGAGGATACTTGCCTGTGTGATGTTGAAACACTATAAATGTGTTGACTTATTGACTTTCTAGCATGTTAGATGAAAACAAATTTCGATGTGGCAAAGATGGCTCAGAGATTCTGATCTTAATAAAGGGGTAGTATTTAAAGTGTGACTTCTAAAAACGGAAGACCCTACTAAAATGGGATTATTTTATTTCTTATTTTTGCGATTCATTATTTATCTGAATTTGTTGATTCAGAAGAGAGGAAATAAGATAATCAACTTATAGGATCATTGCCTATTTTCCTATCTCATTTTAAGCTTTGCTAATTGTCACAAAAAATGCCCAGGTTAGTTATTAGACATTTATTTTGTTGAAGAACACTATTTGCTTAGACATTCTCAACAGTAAAATTATACTCAGACCACTACCCAGAGTATATCAAAAGATTAACAGTATTTGTTTTTCACAACTGATTTTCTCAGTTTGAAAGCACATTTCTTGGCATTCTGAGGAAACATTATTCTGCATTATTTTCAAAGTATTATAAATAGTAATTAAATGACATGACTAATATTTACAAGATAATTGCTTTCAAAAGGAAATTATTTTCTCAATTACTTCATTGTGACCCTTTATTATTGTTGTTTATATATTAAATAGCGTGATGGGTACATTACAAATGAAAATAAAATACAACATTTTATTTAAAGCTATAAACTATACATTAACCTAATTAATTTAAATACTTGGGTTAATATTAGATTTTTACAGGATAAAATGGGTTAACAAACCCAAATCATTTAAAAATTATTTAAGAGACCCAGGTTTGTTATTGTAAACATAAGTTACCATTGCAAAAATGCTTACTGATACCATCTAAAAGCTGCTATTTTGAGTCACATTTCAATACCGCTTTAATATTTGAGAATGACAAAAAACTTCACTTATTTATTACTGGGATAGTAATCTTGCTTCATTATCAAGTTATATTACTAGGAGGACTTTCTTGCTGCTTTCCAAAAAGGAGATGATATGTTGAAACGATTATTTTGATTCTCTCATTCTTTACTTCTAAGTCCAGAGATTTTCATCATATTGGTGAGAGCTGAAAGTCTATTGAGAAATGGCCTACATGAGCTGGTACAATATTAAGCATAAGTGTTTACTATCACTCAGGACTAAGCCTGTCATGCCTATATTCCCGTTTTCTTTAGTCTTCAGAGGTAGGTTGAATATTCTTCATCTGTAATCTTACCTCCATTCAGCACTGAATACTTCCTTATCAGACCTAATCTCTTGCTCATTCTTAATCCCACTTCTCCTCCAAATCTTTTACTGTCCTTTGGAATTTTGTTTTTGTCATCAGCAAAATTTTAATAGTTTATAGCTGTGACTTTTCCTTTGGTTTATTTTGCTATGTGAAACCTGAATACCTGATAATGACAGTGTTTCCACTCCAGTCTCTGAAATGATGTCTGTATTTTCCTATATCCTATGTGCTACTGAAACTTTAGAGAGGCTTAAACTGTGTTTCTTGGTCCTCAGAACCAATACAAAAATATCATTCTTTCCTCTTCCTTTAAACTCCAACTGTTTTGAAACCTAGCTCTTGGTTTATATGGTCATTTCCTTACTTATAGTCATTTATAAACTTGGTCACTTTTCTGCATTCATTAAAAAGTTCTAGCATTTGACTCAATGCTGTTCTTTTTTCTCTTTTTCCTCTCTCAATAATTAAGTTTTGCTTTTCTTCTATGTCTAATTATCTTGTTTGCTGTGCTTCACTGGTATCAATCTTCTTGATCATATCCTATACCTTTTCATTTGTAGTAATTGCAACCTCTCCAAAATTTTATTTTTTAAGCCTCTATTATCTGATAACCACTTTCTATGTTTGAAGTTTATTTACTTTCGTATCTGGAGGATAATTACTTATTGACCTCAATGGTAACTTCAGTTTACCAAATATATTCTTCACTACTCTGCATCATCACTTACTTGTCTTCAATTCCCTGATTACTTGGCTTTGATTCCATGGTCTATATAATCTTTTCCTTGCATCAGCCCTTATTTTTTTTCTGTTTAATGTACTGAACTGGAAAACCTGGTACCTCCCTGATCTGCATCAAAGCAGCTAAAAGTAAATGAAGAAAAACACAAAACTATGCTTACTTTAAATTCATGGCCTGAGAATTTAATTGCACCCTCAGCATTTCTTGAAAACATGAGTACATTTCTCTAGTCAATTCACTCTTCTATTCAAGGGTAATATTTCATTCTGTCTCTTATTTTGTCAGGACACTTTACTCCTTCATTCTTGCTTTTTGTATCACCAAGAAAATAGAGGAATTCAGAAGAAAATTTTTACAACTAACTTACCAGACCATCTTCAAAATCTAACCTCATGCAATCTGTCTGTCCTTCTGTTACAATAGGTAAACTATTCATACTTTTTCCTAAAGCTATCATATTTTTATGATAGATCTTGTATCAGTTAGCTTTTCCCATGTAATAAATCACTCCAAAATGTTTAGCTAAAGACACAATTTTATTATTATTGCTGATGAATCCACACACGCTGTAGCTTGGCTGATCTAGGCTTTCTGATTCTAACCTAAGAATGCAAAAGATACCCATCAAGCGCTTCTTTTCTTTTTTTTTTTTTTTTAATTTTTTAATGGCAGAGCCTCGTAAAAACAAAAGCAAAGATAAACAGAAACACAGAAGATCTCCTGAGCTAGGGAATTTCACTCTGTCACTTCTATATTATTTTACAGATCGAAGCAAGTCACATGGCCAAGCACAAATTCAAGACACAGGAAACTATTCTCTTCCCCTCTAGTAAAATAAACTAAAGCACAAAATAGTATAATGAAGGAAAACGGTGAAAAATTGGCACCTATAATAAATTAAATTATGGTTATCTTCAACTCTAATAGATTTAAATAATTTCTAGATTTATTGCACCTCTCTTCTATTATGTAAATTTTTCTGTCTCTTAACTAAATCATTCCCATCTGCAAACCAACATGCTAAAATATTTCTTACCTCATAGAAACAACAAAAACAAAAACCAAACAAAAAAATCCTCCTTTGGCTCCAATCCAATTTCTGCTTCATTTTTATGCTCTGTTATAGACTGAAATTCCTAGAAAGAAATGCCTACATCCAGAGTCTCTGCTTTTCCATTTTCCATTGTACCTGGAACCCTGTGGATCAGGCTTTATTTCTAGTATGTCACAAAAACCATTCTTTCCAAGGTGATCAATAATTCCTAATTGCCAAATCCTATGGCAAATTTTCAGTTCTTATTTTTATCTACATTATATGACATAGTTGATCACTCCTTTCTTCTTGAAATACTTCACTTAACTTTTTGAACACTATTTATTTCTACTTTCTTTTCTATTTCCCTGTACTATCTCACTTTCCTTGGTGAGTCTTCCTCTACTCTACAACCTGCACATTCTGTTTTTAAAGGATTATTATTGGGACCTCTTACTGACATTATTAATATCACTTTCTAGATGATATAATCTAATTTACAGTATGAAAATATATTTCGTAATGACTTGTAAATTAATATCTCAAACTCATTTTTAGATATTATATAGCCAACTGACTAAAGAATAAGCTTTTGACTTGGATATATAATAGCCATTTTAAAAGTAGCATAATAATCAAACAAATGATATCCTTCCATCCACTCTCTTCTATGCATTTCAGTAAATGACACTCCATTCTTGGTGTTCCTCAGGATAAAAGCCTCCATTTATCTTCAACTTCTCTTTTGTCATTATGATTCACTTACAATTTATCAGTAAATCACAGAGATAAATCACAATGGCTTGGCCTTTCCAATGTATTCCAAATTCATGTTCAGGTAGAGACTTCCACAGTGGTTCAATCTAAACATCATGAGTCACTTGAAGCATTAAAATAGTCTCCTGAGGATTTTTTTTTTTGCTTCTATTTTATTTACATAGAATCTATTTTCCATGTTTTCTATATTATAGTTAAAGTGATACTTATAAAACGTAAATCTGACCTCACTTTTCTTCCCAAAGTTTTACAATGACTTCTCTTAACATGTTAAGTTCAAAGTGCTTAGCATGACATACCTCCTCTCTACTTTCCTTGGACTCTTGTAGCATTGGGCTCATTGTTATTCATAGAAGGTTCTACATAGAACACCTCTTTAAAGAACTTGCCTTTAACGTTTTCTCTTCCTGGAACATTCTAGATCTGGATGATGTATAGATCATATACTTACTTTAGTAAGATATTTTGCTCAAATTTTAACTCTTGTGAGAGATAGTCTATATAATCCAACCTATGATCAGATTTATTTTACCCAATTTATCCTGCTTATTTTAACCTTGTAACATTTATTTCAAGAAGAGCTTTAAAATAAGACCCAAAGAACTTTGGCTTTGGAACTATCTCAGCAGATTTTTAATAAAGAAACTTGGAAAAATCATATCTTAAAACCTTAATCTGCTCATTTGTAAAACGAAGATACTATTTTACAACAATCCTAAAGATAGGATAATCAAATGCAAGAATATATGTGACAATTTTTAAACTATTATATTTCAAGGACATAAACAGCATTGCCATTGCTACTCTCATCTATTCCTATGATGATATCTTTTCATTTGCATATTTCAAGAATCTTCTCACTTGGAATTAAATAACTCTATGTAGTTTACAATATCTGATCACAACCAGTAAAAGGCCCCAGGAAAGAGCTCTTGCTTTATAATTATTCTTAATAGTCTAATTATGTTGAATAGTTGGCATTAGTCTTCACCAAACAATTATCTAAATCCAACTTACATATATAATTAGTTTAGAATAGGCAAAAATATGAAACACATTCTGTATTTTAAAGGGAAAGTTATTTTACTATGCACAGATTATAAGCCAAATTGCTTACTGAATACTCACTTAAAACCTTTGAAAATTTTAAGATGAATTATTCAAATGAAGAAGAATACTGAGATTCAATAATTCATGTGAAAAATCTCTGTTATATCTATTTCTAGTTCATAAAAATAACAATTATAAACCTTAACATTTTATAGTAGAGTCGGGTGACTATAGTTAACAACAGTGTATTGTATATTTCAAAGTAGCTAAAAGAAAATACTTGAAATATTACCAACATATAGAAATGATAAATACTCAAGGTGATGGATACTTCAAATACCCTGACTTGATCATTACACATTCTATGCATGCAGCAAATACTCACATGTACCCTATAAATATGTGAAATATTTGGTTATCAATAAAAAACTATTTGATATTATAGTACTATTCAGTAATAATTAAGAGAGGAGACAGGAGTTTCAGGCAGACTTGAATATAGCCAATATTTCAAAGAAAATAATGAACCATGATTACTGTATATTAATTGGCTATAAACAAGTTGATGAAAAGGAACTTCCACTAAAGTGGTATTGATAGGCTACACATATTGGAATGAATAAAAGGACTTGCACCTGATGAGAGCACTCTTTGTCTTTCTATTTCTTCTGCCACATAAGGACATAGTATTTCTCCCCTCCAGAGGACGCAGCAACAAGGTACCATTTTGGAAGCAGAAAGCAACCATCACTAGATACCAATCCTGCTGACACCTTAATCTTAGACTTTGCAGACTCCAGATCTCTAAGAGATAAATGTGTATTGTTTACAAATTGCCAATAGAAGATATTTTTTTAATAGCAGCACAAATAGGCTAACACATGCCCATCTTCCAGGCATCCCATCTCACCAGGTGCGATTATGTCAAAGCTACCTTTAACCTCTAGGGAACTGGGGAGACACAGTGTCCCTGCACCTCCCTCTCAGGAAAAAGAATGGAAAATGCAAATAGTCTCACGCTAAGAAGGTGACTCCCCATTTCTAAGACTTCTTAAACTTCCACTTTTCTTTATGAAAACCTAGGAAGGGTAATGGTAGCAGTGTCCAGTCAACATCTCATCTCTAATGTGATACGTCTCCTGGGTTCCTTTTCTTAGTAGTTGTCTTTAGTATAAGGTGACGCTGAACCTCTACTGTTTTCAGCCTTGAAGTTTTCACTCCAATTTTGAGACAACATGAAAACTATTATTCACTATCCTGTTAGGTATTTATAACTGCGTTTTAAATGTTTAAAGATATTCAATTAATTAAATAGGTGCTCAATGTTTAAATGCTTAAGAAAAATTGGCTTCCAAGTGCTGTTCCATTAGATGTGAATCTAATAATTTGAGCATTAACAAATGAAAAAATAGCTGTGGGTGTTCTTTTTCATGTACAAGCATTCCCTCAGACCTTTAAGAATCTTCATAAACATAAATGACCTTCAGGGACTACCAGGAATTACCCCAACTCTACACAGTGGTCTCCATCTTGAATACTCTGACATTTACTCTTTTTCTAATAAGACCAGTCACCTCACTGATGTAGAAATCTGTTAATAGGTCTTTTCTTAATCAACTTTGTAGGTTTTCTTCTCTATTTCTCAATATATCATGCATTCTACCTTAAAACTTTCAGAAGTGTGAAGTTTCTGGAAATAATGAAGTTATATATTGATCCATTAAATAATTGCCCTAATAAAACTACAGTCCTTGAAACATAGTTGCCATTTTTATAAACATGGACAAAATAGCATGTCCATGGTACAACAATGGTTAAAACCACCTGTCTTCATCCATTGTTAAAACCACCTGTCTTTAAATTGACACTCCTTTGCAACTGATCAGGCTTGGCTTTAGCTTCTGTTTTTCAAGTTTTGTTTTGTTTGTTTAAATAATAGAAATTTGCTTCACACAGTGCTAATTTTTTTTATAAGTATCAGGTAAGGCATTCCCCCTAGCACTGTGATGGTGGTACTCAGGCCTAAACCCCCAGAGCTTCTCTGGAAACTTCAGTCAATTTCTTAGAACACAAAGCCAAAAAGTCCTTTATTTCCCCAAAGATCAATTCTCAGAAGCTTGATACTTGCCTTGAAGCTAATGAAGTTACCAAGTTCTTGGAGCAGAGAAGAAAGGAATCAGGTACTGGGAAACAAAACAAAACAAAACAGAAAGCTCCACAGTTGCAGATGTAGCTGAGACAAAGAGGCTAGAGTATCCATCTCCATCTCCTAGTAGACCTGCAGCAGGAAAGCCCTGATAGACCAATTGCTACCATCTAACCCAGGCCTTCTAGTCCAGCTCTGCCCCATTTTTGTCTCCCTGTGATATTTGGTAAGTAAGCCTAGAAGCCTGGGTTCCCATGAGATGATGTGGCTGTTTTGCTTTTTTAAAATCTACCCCAGACCTTAGCTTACCTAGTAGGAAGTGGAGGACATCCAGACTGAAAGTTCATGAAGCAGCTCTGCCCCGCTGAGCAGCCCATCGAATGTTTGGATTCTGGAATCCTTGCTTTTCCTACTGGGCACAGTTCTAAAATATTCCCAGAGACATAAGGGAGTTGTCTCAAAGTTTTCAGGGAAGAACTATGTTCTTAACAAACTGAAAAAACACAAGTAGAAAGCAACACTTATTAAACAATCCTTAGATTTTGGAGTCCATATAATTAGATATACTTATGACTAGGAATATGGCCAAAGAGAAGTTAGGAATCTGTGAGCTGATATTATGAGGTGAGAAAAGAGAAATGTATGCTATGAGTGAGTGATTAATCTGGTGACAACGTATGGAAGGATTTGGAAGAGAGAAACGAGGCCAGTTGTGTTCTTGCATTTATTTTAAAATTTAGCAAAATATTAAAAACATGTAAAATTTTTATAGTAATAAAAAATCATGACTTAAAAAAGGGCTAAAAAGAATTTTCTAAAGGAAAATAACCTGCTTTATTTCCTAAATTTTTAAATCTGCTATGTGGTAGAAAATTTGGGTTCTAGGAAGATATTGAATAGTAATAAAAGTATTATGATAATGCTTTAAATAATGTCCTCTGGGAATATCTGGGAAAAAGAGATTACTCTAAGAGAAGTTCTAGAAATATTAATAAGGGAAATGTTAAGACCTGGGAAAATAGGTAGAATTTCAACATGTACACATGGACAAATGTTTGCATAGGTGTTATCACAAAAAGCCAAAGAGTTGCTCCAGGATAACTATTTTCTTTTGTTTAAAAACAACAACCAAAAAAGCATTTAGTGTTTATTGAGTTCCTAAACATGAGAATGCCTTCAAGAAAGTCACAGTATAATGCAGAAAAAAATAAAAAGAAAAAACTTAACCTGCACCATGAAATCACACACACACGCATGCACACACACACACGCTTAAATTATAGAAATAACATGATAAAAATGGTGAGAACGTAATATTGACAATCAGGTTAGACTTTTCAGAAAATTTGAAAACAGATTTTTTTTGAAGTAGGGATGGAAGTTAATAGATTATAGAAATTGTTCAGAATGTTGTTAGAGATAGAAATATTTAAATAAATAAAATATAAATGAATATATAAATATTTGAGAGGAATATACTGTTAAATATTTTTGTGGCTTAACTATCACACAAAACAAAATACTAAAGCTAAGATGCCATAGAGTACTGAAGTTGCATGTAGATGAGAATCTCTGCAAGAGATTAAATAAGCTTGGGCAAGTTACCTATTCTCTATCTGCCTCAGTTATTGCTCTGTAAAGTGGATAATAATGTTCTATCCCTTCCTCGTAGGTTGTTGTGACAGTTAAATGTAAAGTCCTTAGACAATGAACTTAACTTAGTGTTATCTATTTATTAATACATAATTAACTATGTTGTATTGCAAAAATGGCCACAGAGTCTTCTTATCCATGCCTGTATATCCGTTTTACAATGTTAACTTGCAGCTTTTCCTAACAAAAGGAAAAGTTTATAAATATATAGATTCTCCCATTAAAAGACATCATCTACTTCTCTTCTTGTTGAATTTGAGCTGAACCACGTTACTTGCTTGGTGGATGAGTTGTTAGCAAACATGAACAATGCAAGCAGATAGAACAAGTAAGCAGAGACTTATAAATTGTTCATGCCTTGGGGCTTGCCTGGCTCAACATGCCAATGTACAAAACTATTAACTAAAAGAATTGTTGTTTTAAATCATTTTGGTAATTTGTAAAACAGCAAATATTAACCGATATACTGAGTGTTAGTAGGGATGTTTGAAAAAATACTTCCATATAATAAAACTATGTAAGTTGCTAAAAGATTTTTCTTCATAAACTTGACTACATCTGTGAAAATTTAAACATAATTTTAGCCCAGCAATTCTATTTATAGAAAAATATCCTATAAAGAAACCCAAATGTTGAAATATATGTATACATGCATATATATATGTATATATAACACACAAACAAGGGTATCTGTATAAAAGTTATTTGTGAATATTTAACATTGTGAATATTTATCCTTACATAAATCTGGGGTATCTATTAACTTGTTAAATACAGAGGTGTGTGTATCAACTGCTTAAACTTTTCAGTGGATTTCCAGAGTCTAAAATACAAAATCCAAATTCCTAAGTCTGGCCTTTATATAGATCCCATCCCTATGTCCAGGCTTTAGGCTTCTAACACTGCTTAAAACTTTTATTTCCTGGATAAATCTGCCTCATTACTGAAGACCTTATCTATAGCTTAAATTCCTCAGAACTCCTTTTCTGAAGTTCAGAGCTCAACTGTACTCACTTCTGTCGTAGTCTATGTTACATTTTCTTGCTTTTATCTTGCTCCATAAAAATGGTAAGCTTTACACCACAAGCTCTGTGATCTATATTTAATCACTTACACACACACGTGTATGTGTGTGTGTGTGTGTGTGTGTGTGTACACGAGACACTCTGCTAGGCATTGAAAAGAAAGTACACAGGGGTCGGATATTGATTCTTTCCTAACAGAACTCATACTTTAGAAGGAAAGAGAGACATTCAACACTTCGGTTATTTAGACACAATTGTAATCAGTGTTAGGAAGGAGAAATATCAGAAATTATTTACAAACGTAAATTGATTTCTTAACGAAAATGGCAAGGATATTAGGAGTATGTATTATAGGGAAGAAAGAACGTTGCTATTATTTCACTTCCAGGTGATGTAAACTGGAGTCAGCTCTGGGGAAATGGAGAAAAATGACATATGTTTTGCCTAATCTTCCCAAATATCTTTTCAAGTGAGTAATATTAACCCATTTTTGACATATATTTAATATTGTGTCCTAGGTCACAAAGGTAAAAAGTAGTGTAGTAAATTCCAATCCAGGCCCACGGAGTTCAGAAATCCAGATCTTTATATTAAACATCTGCTTCCTTGTAGACTACTATACACGTGTAGTGGAGAAGATTCTTTGGCATCAGTTTTACCCTGGCAGCTGTATTCTCCCTGTCTATTCTCCAGATCTTTTTGCCTTATGCTATATTCTCTGGCTACAGTTTTAAACTCAGAGAACTACTTACTTTCTAGAGTGCTTTGACATCCAAATTTCATTCAAAAAGATAATAGATTGGAAAAAAATGGAAGTATAATAGTCACATTACGACACTGAAATTTCTATCAATAGACAAATGATAACATTGATAGTAGCAACTCTAAAAAGAAGTAAACACTACTTATAATGTATAGGCTCCTGAAGGCTCAGAATCCAAATGTTCCATCCAGGTAGCTGATAAAACTCTTGTGAGGAGAGAAGACTTTGAATTGGTGCTCTGGGTGGAAGAGATCAGTTAAAAAGAAAGAGAGGCACTAAAAAAAGGGGTGGTTTTGAGTAAACTCTAAACCGTAGATTTTCTCTTGCTTTGTCCAGGTGAGGTAAATACCAGACCAGGCCACTGGATTAGAAATTATATGTCACTGTCCTAAAGTGGAATTTATAGAAAGCATTAAGGGGGAATTTATGCTGAACATTTTACCTTCTGATGGACTTTGATAAGCATAGCCTGGACATCTCTTTCTACCATACTGCAGAAAAATTAATAATTTCTTGACCTAGCTATATATTACAATGGAGGAGTGTCTTAGTTTCTGTTACTATAAAGGAAGCGCAGAGACAATAAAGAGAGCCAGTTCTTCAGGCTGTGCAAGAAGCATGGGGCCAGCATCTGCTCTGATGAGGGTTTCAGGTTGCTTCTACTCATGGCAGAACGTGAGGCAGAGCGGGCATGTGCTGTGATCATGTGGTGAAAAAGGAAGAAAGAAAGAAAGAGAGGAAGCGAGAGAGAAAAGATAAACGAGAGAGAGAGAGGAGGTGCCAGTTTCCTTTAGAGTGAGGAATCACTCAATCGCTCCCCCATAAAGGTCATTGGTCTATTTATGGGAGCTCCATCCCCATGACCCATTCCCCTCCTGTCAGGTTCCACCTCTAGCATTTGTGATGAAATGTCAACATGAAGTTTGGAGGGATCAAATATCTACACTATAGCAGGAAGTTAAAGTTTCTAAAAATGCTACAGACTGACCTCTTAATTATCGTGTATTGGTTCAGAGTGGGATCCAGTCATGGCTTTCTATTCGAGGTGAGACTAATATGGAGCCAGGTTTGAGTCTGAAATTCTAACCAGATGGCGTATTATGCCTCTAGAATATACCAGTAGATTGCATATTGCTCTTCTAAATGAATAGAGCAAAGGTTGAGTTCCAAATTGTTGGATTACCCTATTGACAAATAAGCAAATGTTGTGCAATCTTGTCATTAACAATAAGTAAAGATATCAGCCGTTTGCACACAACTGTGCTTAAGTTTGGTGACTATAGCTCTTGGTACCATGGGTTGCTGATTTTTGGCTCCAAAGAGCAACTCATTTCTAGGAAATCCTGTTTTCTCGAGAAAGTGATAATATGAGAGAAGCACCGAGCCTCTGATATCAAAGCTGGAAGAGACAGAAGACCATGGTGCAAACCTGAATGTTTCATGCTACGAGGAGTGATACCAAATACGATCTCCCTCTGGGACATTTTATAGTATTCACCCCAAGTACTGTGGGATAGGAAAGTGAGGTAAAATGTTTAATGGGAAGAATAGCATTTTTGTGACATAGATAGGTTTGAATTCTAAACCCTACCAATACTAAGCAATAGGGAGCCATGTTTAGCCTGTATGCTGGCTAGAGAATTCTATTTCTGATGAGAAAAATAAAAATTAAAACAAAATTGGAAGCTAGCTACTAATGTCTAGTCTATTGTTTCTTAGTTTTCTTTTTATTATCATCTTCCTGAAAAACGTTTTCAGAATTTTTTTCCTAATTTCCCCTCCCTGCCCTACTTAAAATTTTAATAGTACAGCATTACTATATATCTGTTTATGTAGTAGAGAGCCACAGACCACTGTAACATCAAAGATTGTTTCACAGCCAATAAACAATTTTTGCTCCCTTTAAAACACTATTGTACCACTGGAGAATGCATGCCTTAGACTGCCGTATTCCATGCTAGCTACAAACATTCCCCTGAATGTAAATAACAATTTGACAATGTCACTCTGTGATCATGGTAGAACAAGATAACAAAACCATCTGTAATCTTGTGTGTATATAGAACAAAACAAAGACAAACCACAAAAAACAACTGAACCTCTCCCAGCTGACAGGAGTGACTACTACTTTTTCACTAGTGACAACTGTAACCCTGTCTTCTAGAAAATCATTATTAAAATGCCTAATCACTGATTGTTCCTACTTTTTGATAATATTCAATCCAAAATGAACTCCCACCTTCTTTAACCCTTCCCCATGTAATCCAATCCAATAAACCCCTCCTAACTTTCTCTTGGGTACCCTGGAGTTGCTGAGGAGCATCATCCTTTGCTGTCTCAAGTTAAAAAAATTTAACTTTGTGTAGCCACAGGTATCTTCCTTGTGGTCTTTGATTACAAAGGTTTTATTTTTTTTATTACAAAGTTTTAATTCGATTTAATAATTTCCTTTCTAAAGGTTCATCTCTGAAATTTATAGGACTTTTTACCCCATAACAGAAAGATATAAAATAATAGAAAAAATGTATTTTTTTAAACAGGAGAACATATCCTAATAAAGAACAAGTTTGTGAATAAGTTAAGAAAAAAATATAATTTATTCAGGAGGTTTTCAGAATAGGCACTCTGGAAACTAAAACATTATCAGTTTTCATGTTTTTTTAAACACAGTAAAAGGTATTATTAGTAACTTTATTATCATTGTTTCTAAGCAACTTATGATAATAAACTCCAAGTTCTTTTTCAAAATAGCATTTGTTGTTTGAATAAAAAAAGAATAAAATTATTTAAGTTACCCTTTTAAAGTTTCTTCTGGATCCACTTCTTCTTTATCTATTTGAGAACAGCTCACCCTTTTTAAAAGAAAAAAACTTGGGAAAGGTTCTAATGAGTCCCTGGGAAGATGAGAATTTAATTTTCTCATGAAATTTAACCTCTGACTTCTCAGTTTTACTTCTATCTTTTCTTCTTTTTTTTTTTAAATACACAAAACTATCTTTCATTGCTGGAGCCAATGATCTGATAATTCTATTCAAACACATTCAAAGTTAATATAAAACACCAAATGTGAGTTAAGACTGATGCCAGTATTCTTCCCTTCACAGATATTGGGCATTATATTTAGTAAGATATAAAACTTTGGCGTAAAGATTGATCATTATCTATTGCTAGCAATCAAAAAATGTTTATGCTATGGTAAGTAGAAGAATCAAAGTATAATGTGCTCTGGCTGAAATAAAAGAGTTATTCTGTAAGTTTTGGCAGGTTCCATAATGAAGCAAGTTTATGCAAACTGCCAAATAATAGATTATTTTTTATACTCAAAAGGTATACTCAAAAGGTATAAATATTCAAATAATAGATTATTTTTATAATAATATAATAAACTGCCAATATAATAATATATATTATAATAACATAATATATAATATAATAATATAATAAACTGCCAATATAATAATCTATTATAATAATATAATATAATAAACTGCCAATAAAATAATAGAATATTTTTATACTCAAAAGGTATAAATATTCACATTAACCTAAGAATTCACAATACAGCATTGACGAAAGTTGCATTAAAATCAATAAAATAAAGTTGTTTATTATCAATATTGCATAGTATTATTATTGCATTAAAAGTTTCAGCTTGGCTGGGAATGGTGGCTCACACCTGCAATCCCAGCACTCTGGGAAGCCAAGGCGTGTGGATTGCTTGAGGTCAGGAGTTTGAGACCAGCCTGGCCAACATGGTGAAACCCCATCTCTACTGAAAATACAAAAATTAGCCAGGAGTGGTGGTGCTCGCTTGTAATCTCAGCTACTCAGGAGTCTGAAGCAGGAGAATTGCTTGAATCCGAGAGGCGGAGGTTGCTGTGACTTGACATGGTGTCACTGCACTCTAGCCTGGGCCACAGAGTGAGACTCCATCTTAAAAAAAAACAAAAACCAAAAGTCTTTCCCAGTCTAACACTATCATATTAGTAGAGTGAATATTGTATAGGATATAATAAAATCTTCCATAAGTATAAACAATAACATACTTGAAAAAACTTAACGGAATAAAATGGAAAATTTTTTAAATTAATGAAATATTATATAAGAATCAAGTACATAAATATCAATCACAATTAAAATACTGATATATCTAAAATACAAATGTGCTTTCAAAAGATAGTTCTATGATTAATATTTTTTAGAAGATACTCATTTAAAATAATGGAGCTTTAAAAAATCAGGATTCTGATAGTCTTACTAAGCTGGTGTGTATTTTGAATCTCCAAGTTTAGTTTTAATATCATTAGAATTCCGTATATTAAAATTGTTCACATCCTTGAACATCTAACAATACCAAACAACCTCTTGAAGAACACTCCTGATTTTGGAACACAACTGAAAAATGTTGAAATAGAATATACAAAGTACAAAGAAAAATATTTTATAGCAAAAAAATTTTTAATATTTTCCAAATCCTTTCTTAAATTTTTCTGAATATTCTCTTGCAAAGTAAAATATAAAAAAAAAATCTAGAGAGTGGGTGGGGGAACTAGAAGGATGAGAAATTGGTCCATGGATACAAGGTTATAATAAGAAGGAAGTTCTGGTGTTCTCTTGCACAGTAGGGTGAGGGCTATTAACAGTAAGGTATTGTATATTTATATAATAGCTAGAACAAAGGCTTTTGAATGTTCTCACCACAAAGAAATGATAAATGGATGAGGTGATAAATACACTAACTACCTTGACTTGATCAGTATACAACATATGTATCAAAATAAGTTGTCAAACATAAATATGTGCAACTATGTGTCAATAAAATGATAAAAATTTTAAAACACAAAATTAAAATAGAAGAAAAACTGATAAACAGATAAATATATTTCTAAATAATCTATCCTCCATAAAAGTGCAATAAAATTTAGGAAGAATAATTGTTTCAACTTACCTCAAGCTTTCTGCTTTCTTATCTGCTTCGTATAGTTACCTAGAAAGTCCTTGAAGGTTGCTAATCAATCAGTGGAATAGAGTTGAATCCGGGAGGTCAAAGATAGTAGAAATAATTTAGCGTACTTTTATCTCTGCTGCTGCACCTAATTTAGTTTGATCCCTTACTGGATATTTTCTTCCTTAACTAAAACATGATCAGTAGCTTTGGGGACTTAAACTAAATCTGCAATATTCCTTCACTCCAACATCTAGCTCTTCAAGATTTAATGAATCATGAAAATGAAATTCATAATGTTTGGATTCAGATATCTCTAAGCCTCCATTTTACATCTATGAATGTCAAAGTGAAGGCCACTAAGGTCATTTCTATTTCTACCATGAAGATTTTATTTTAATTAGATACAATGTAAATGGCTCCACCAGAGCCATTAAGTTTGGTAATCCAGGTATTCTGATGCTCTTTGTGGGAGCTAATTCAATGGAAGGAGGGATAAGGACAGCAGCCAAATGTTATAGTAGGCTGAGGATGGATGAACAGTCATGAAAAGAAGAAGAAGTGTGTAGATTATTTTATTCTGGTAGTTGAGAAGAAAATTAGAAAGAAAGTAGTATTGAGTGGGTTATGTAGAGTAATAGAAAAGTCTTATTTCAGGTGAGGGATTTTAGAAATCATTTTTATTAGCTAAGAAGATTAGTGTAAAGTATGACAAAGAGTAACAGATGCAAAAATGCAGTGATATAAGTTTTAAAATATGGGGTATAATCATCAAGCAGAGAGAAAATATTCCAAGTGAGGAATAATAGAGTTTATGGATTGTCAAAAATGATCAGTATGCAAGGTTCAGAATAATGTGTTTTGGCACATTCACGTTGAAACCCAAATTGTGGATCCTGCTTGTTTCTCCCTCTTTAAACTCATAATTAAAGGAACAGAGATTTCAACACTGTGTATCAACATCCAAATGTGCATTGTATTAATAAATAGAGATTTTTAAAGTTGCGTTTTTGAGTCTCAGGATTATCTGTTTTCAGGCCAGCTGCACAACCATTTTCCTCTGATACTACTATGATGGTTAATTTTACGTATCAACTTGGCTGGGTCACAGTACCAAGATATTTGTTCAAACACCAGTGTGGAGTTTGCTGTGGATGTATTTTCTCAGATGACATTAACATGTAAATAGGAGACTGAGTTGAGTATATTGCCCTTCATTATATGGTTGGGCCTCATTTAATCAGTTGAAGACCTTAAGAGTAAACAGTCTGAGGTTTCTTGATAAAGAGGGAATTCTGCTTACAGACTGTCTTCCATAGTGAATTGCAACATCAATTCTTCACAGCCTACTAGTCTACTCTTCAGATTTTGGATGAGATGGAGACAATGAGACAGATGAGAGGTAGAGGTTTATTTTAAGGTGTTTATTTAAGAAATTGGTCAATGTGTTTGTGGAGACTGGCAAGTTCACAGTAACTCACTGTGTTTATTTGCCACATTTTACTTACCTTTCCTCCTACAAATAGAAAACTAATTTTTCTTCAGTTTTAGGATCATAAGGAATCTGCAAAGAAAACCCTTATATAAAATTCCTTATGAAAATGTGCATGGTGGCATGTGCCTGTAATTTCAGCTACTCGGGACGCTGAGGCGGGAGAATCGCTTGAACTCGGGAGAGGAAGGTGGTAATGAGCGAAGATAATGCCAATGCAACCCAGCCTGGGCAACAGAGCAAGACTCTGTCTCAACAAAAATAAAATCAAAATAAAATATGCAAATCATTTCTCAGGTTTTATATACTTGGAGAAGTGTTTGTTATAGAATATACAATTTCATAAAATATGTTGAGATGCCTTCCTGATTAGCTTTTTTTTTTTTTTGACATGGAGTCGTGTTCTTTTGCCCAGGCTGGCGTACAGTGGCGGGATCTTGGCTCATTGTAATTTCCGCTTCCCAGGTTCAAGTGATTCCCCGGCCTCAACCTCCTGCATAGCTGGTATTACTTGCATGCACAACCACGTCGGGCTACCTTTTGTGTGTAGTAGAGACCGGGTTTCACCATGTTGGCTGGGATGGTCTCAATCTCCTGACCTCCTGATCCACCCTTCTGGGCCTCCCAAAGTGCTGGGATTACAGGCGTGAGCCACGGCACCCAGCCCTGAATAGCTTTCTAAGTTTATACTTTCTTCAGTGGTTCATGAGAACTCTGGGGTTTTTGTCTGGTAGGGGAATTTCTGGCCCCATCCCCCAGCCATGTGGAAAGAGCCCGACTCCTGATAAGGAAAGCCCTTCCCCCGCAAGGAGTCCACATGGAAAGTGCTTAACTTCCTTATGTGACTCAGCACAACGACCCCGGCTGAAGGAACTCCAGCTCCCTTCCGCCTAGCAACCACCTAACCAATCACCACCTGCCC
>PVKP010006297.1:0-23911 GCA_004027715.1 Plecturocebus donacophilus
ACAATTTCTAAAGCCCCCCAACCCTGTGGGCAAGATGGCCCCGCCCCTCGCAGGTGAAAGTCACTCCCCTCCCCCAACGTCCCCTCCTCTATTCCCATCTGCGTGGTCTAAGCGGCAGGAGGTGGGCGACATCAGGAGGGAGCCACTCCCTGCGACCCCCCCACAAGGTGACCGCAGCTGCAGGGACAGTGGCCACAGGAACTGGTGACAGTACTAGGACCAGGACAGGGACTCCCTCCCCTGACACTGCTGGGTCCCTCTCTGTTTCCCCACAGGCCAGGGCACAGGAGGGAGGGGTGGGATAGGACCTAAGACAAGGAAGCCTGTACCTCCGTCTAAGAGAGGACAGGGGGCTGGGGGCTGGGGGCGGACCCCCAAATACTTACCCCCAGGGAGCTGCTGCAGCGCCTGCTGGAGTGGGGGGAGCCACTGCGTTCCCGGGACACCTGCTTCCGCACCTCTGCGGCCACCGTCCTGGAGAGACAGGGAAGGGCCCATTGGGAGCAGGAAAACTCAGGCAGTGGGGCCCTGAGAACCCAGGCTTCGGGCCAACAGATTCTTTTTTTTTTTCTTGAGATGGAGTTTTGCTCTGTCGCCAGGCTGGAGTGCAGTGGTGTGGTCTCGGCTCACTGCAACCTCTGCTTCCCAAGTTCAAGCCATTCTCCTGCCACAGCCTCCCAAGTAGCTGGGACTACAGTCACGTGCCACTGCCCCCACCTAATTTTTGTGTTTTTAGTAGACACAGGGTTTCGCCATGGTGGCCAGGCTGGTCTCGAACTCCTGGCCTCGTGATCCGCCCACCACGGCCTCCCAAAAAGCTGTGATTACAGGCATGAGCCATTGTGTCCAACCCGCCGACAGATTCTTTCTATGAGGAAAATCCAGATTGTGGAATGGAATAAATAGGCTGAGGGCCAAGAGAACCAGAACTGCTGAGGCTTTGGGGGCCCAGAGCTCCCCAGTTTCCCCAGAGATGGGCCTTGGGCCCTCCCAACCCCTTCCCCATCAAGCACAGATCAGGAGATGGGAATGCTGCCAAAGTGGGGTCTGAAGCCATCAGAGACTCAGAGAATCTCCTTCCCATCCCAGCTGGGCTTGTGGCTTTCCAGGTCTGGAGGGAGGCCCATGGGTCCCTGGCCTCTGCTCCCTCATCTGGGGGACCTCTGTCCATCCTGGTGTTCCCCAACACACCCAGCCCTGCACCCTGGACCCCATCCAGATCACACATCCGTCCCCATCCTTGCTATGAGACCTGGGATCAGGCATTTCTACCTCTGAGCCTCAGTTTCCCCATCTGTAGCTGCTGCCCTGACTTCAGAGGGCTGCTGGGCAGAGCGGAGCCTGGGGCCTGGCCTGAAGTTGCAGAGATCCTGAGATGAGGCCGTTGTGTTAGAGGTCAACCTGGCCTGCAGGGCCCAGAGCTGGGAGGCCTTTTAAGTAACCCCATGCAACCACGGTGGGCCTTGGGGTCTTCCTGGGCCACTTGAGCAGGCCTTCAAAATCAGGGAGGATGGCTGGGTGCAGTAGCTCACAGCCATAATCCCAGCACTTTGGGAGGCTGAGGTGGGCAGATCACCTGAGATCAGAAGGTCAAGATGGGCCTGGCCAACATGGGGAAACCTCGTCTCTACTAAAAATACAAAAATTAGCCGGACGCCCATAGTCCCAGCCACTCGGGAGACAGGCAGGAGAATCGCTTGAACCCAGGAGGTGCAGGTTGCAGTGAGCTGAGATCGTGCCACTGAACCCCAACCTGGGCAACAGAGCGAGACTCTGGCTCAAAACAAAACAAAATCAGGGAGGATGGGGGTGGAGGGACGACACTCGTAGCAGAGGGGACTGTGCAGGAATGTGGAGCAGAGCCCGTGGGGACAGGGACGGCTCAGGCCTCCAGCTCCTCTGGGTGAGCTCAGGAGGGAAGGGAGAGAGAGCCATGCAGTTACGGTGGGGTGGTGGGGGAGGGTCTGTGAAGGCAGGAACTAGAGCTGTGTCACCCCCAGAGAGGGCCTTGCACATACTAGGCGCTCACTACTTTTTTTGTGTGTGAGACCAAGTCCTGCACTGTTGCCTGGGCTGGAGTGTAATGGCACAAGCTGAGCTCACTGCGACCTCCGCCTCCAGGGTTCAAGTGATTCTCCTGCCTCAGTCTCCCGAGTGGCTGGGATTACAGGCGCCCACCACCACACTCGGCTAATTTTTTTGTATTTTTCAGTAGAGACGGGGTTTCACTATGTTGGCCAGGATGGTTTCTAACCCCTGACCTCGTGATCTGCCCACCTCAGCCTCCCAAAGTGCTGGGATTACAGGCGTGAGCCACTGTGCCCAGCTTTTTTTTTTTTTTTAGATGGAGTTTTGCTCTTGTTGCCCAGGCTGGAGTGCAATGGTGTGATCTCAGCTCACTGCAACCTCCACCTCCTGGGTTCAAGCAATTCTCCTGCCTCAGCCTCCAGAGTAGCTCGGATTACAGGCACGCGCCACCATGCCCAGCTAATTTTTTACATTTTTCGCAGAGACGAGGTTTCATCATGTTGGCCAGGCTGGTCTCAAACTCCTGACCTCATGTGATATACATGCCTTGGCCTCCCAAAGTGCTGGGATTATAGGTGTGAGCCACCACTCCTGGCCTATGTTTTTTTTTGTTTTGTTTTGAGGCAGCGTTGATCTGTCACCCAGGCTGGAGTGTAGCTGTGTGATATCAGCTCACTGCAACCTCTGCCTCCCAGGCTCAAGTGATCCTCCTCCCACCTCGGTCTCCAGAGGAGCTGGGATTACAGGTCTGCATCACTACGCCTGGCTACGTTTTCTATTTTTAGTAGAGCCAGTCTCACCATGTTGCCCAGGCTGGTCTTGAACTCCCGACCTCAAGCGATCTGCCCACCTCCTACTTTTTCTGATAGAATGAGTGAGTCCCTCCCAGTCTCTACAACACGGCCAAATCTGCTGCATGAGGGGAATCCCCAGGTCTTCTAGCTCTGTGGCTTTGGGCAGGTAGGATACCCTCTCTGGGCCTCAGTCCCTCTTAAAATAGAGACGCTGATTGCCTGGGTGTTCAGGCCTGACTCCCTCTGCGTCCCAGTTTCCTGTGTGCTTGTCATTTTTTTTTGAGACAAGAAGGTATGCAGTGGAGTGATCAGTAACTTTTCACAATAAAAAGTTGTGCTTGGGCTGGGCACAGTGGCTCACGCCTGTAATCCCAGCACTTCAGGAGGCCAAGGTAGGCGGATCACCTGAGGTCGGGAGTTCGAGACCAGCCTGACCAATGTGGAAAAACCCCGTCTCTACTAAAAATACAAAATTAGCCAGGTGTGGTGGTGCATGCCTGTAATCCCAGCTACTTGGGAGGCTGAGGCAGGAGTATTGCTTGAACCTGGGAGGTGGAGGTTGTGGTGAGCCGAGATCGTGCCACTGCACTCCAGCCTGGGCAACAACAGTGAAACTCCATCTCAAAAAAAAAAAAAAACAAACCAGCTGGGCTCAGCCAGGCACAGCTAATCAAAGTACTAATCCCAAGTACTAATCAAAGTACTAATCCCAAGTACTTTGGGAGGCGGAAGCAGGAGGATCGCTTGAGGCCAGGAGTTCAAGACCAGCCTGCATGTGTCACTGAGTACATTGAACCCTGAACAACATTAAAGAAATCAACACATCTCTCAGCTGCTCACGGATCTGGTGCGCACCAGGGAGCTGGGTTACCCACAAGCCTCCCCAGGTGAGGACAAAGTTGTAGCAAGACCCATTTCTATAAAACATTTAAAAATTAGCTGGGCGTGGTGGTGCATGCCCGTAGTCCCAGCTACTCTGGAGGCTCGGGTGGGAGGATCGCCGGAGCCCGGGAGTTTGAGGCTGCAGTGAGCTACGACTGCATCACTACACTCCAGCTTGGGTGACAAGGCGAAAAGCCAAAAGAAGAGCTGTGCTCAAAAAAAGTGCGATGCTGACTACTGCAAACCCCATGGCCCAGGGGCCATCAGTGAGATGAATGTGTGGCAGGTACCGAGCAGTCTCTAAGGACAGGATGGGGGCGGGGCAGACCGGGAGTCTCAGCCCTGTCTGGAGGTATCTTTTTTTTTTTTTTTGAGACAGTCTCACACTGTCCCCCGGGCTGGAGTTCAGTGGCACAATCTTGACTCACTGCAACCCCCGTCCCCCGGGTTCAAGCAATACTGCTGCTGCAGCGTCCCGAGCTCCTGGGATTATAGGTGCCCGGCACTACGCTGGCTAATTTTTTGTATTTTCAGTAGAGATGGGGTTTCACCATGTTGGTCAGGCTGGTCTCAAACTCCTGACCTCATGATCCACCTGCCTCGGCCTCCCAAAGTGCTGGGATTATGGGCGTGAGCCACCGCACCCCAGCCTGGAGGCCCGTCAATTAAAATTTATATGGGTCTGGCTGGGCACAGTGGCTCACGCCTGTTATCACAGCACTTTGGGAGGCTGAGGCAGGAGGATTCCTTGAACCCAGGCGTTTGAGACCAGCCTGGGCAACACAGAGAGACCTAGTTTACAAAAAATTAAAAAATCAGTCAGGCATGGTGGTATGTGCCTGTAGTCCCAGCTATTCAGGAGGCTGAGGTGGGAGGATTGCTTAAGCCTGGGAGGTAGAGGCTGCAGTGAGCCACGATTGTGCCACTGCACTCCAGCCTGGATGATAGGGCAATACCCTGTCTCAAAACAAAACAAAAAATTGATCGGGTGCAGTGGCTTATGCCTGTAATCCCAGCTCTTTGGGAAGCTGAGGCAGGCAGACCATTCGAGGTCAGCCATTCGAGGTAAGCCATTCAAGACCAGCCTGGCCAATATGGTGAAACCTCGTCTCTACTAAAAATGCAAAAAATTAGCTGGCTATGGTGGCATGCACCTGTAATCCCAGCTACTCGGGAGGCTGAGGCATGAGAATCGCTTGCACTCGGGAGGTGGAGCTTGCAGAGCCGAGATTGCACCACTGCACTCCAAGCCTGGGCGACAGAGCGAGACTCTGTCTCAAAAAAGAAAAAAAAAATCGTATGGGTCAAAACCAAAGCTTGATCATGACCTTCATACAATGTGGAGGCCTCTAGTCTGAGACCCGGCCTCCCTCCTCCATCCCCATAGTCCAACTATTTTTGCTCTTAACAGTCTCTTAAGAGTCTTGCTTCTACTGACGGGGGTGAGAACAGCGCTCGTGGGAAATTCAAAGGATGTGGAAAATCAGGGCTTTTGTCTTCAAATTCCCAAAGTTGGGCCGGTGCCTCCAGAACCCTGGGCACACAGGGGATACGGGATCATTTACAGAAGATGCTAGGACAGAGGACAAAGCTGTGCCTTGGCCCAGCTGTTCCGCAGCTGCTGCTCCGGAGGAGGGAGAGGGGACGAGGACGGCGGGGCTCCAGCTTCATTTTCCCCTTGGCCTTGGAGAGAGGCCGCTGCACTGGAAAAGGCCGAGTCTGCAATACCACAGCCACGGGGCCAGCTGACCGCATCACAGGGCTCCGCACGGAGGAGTGGCCGTCAGCCTCTCAGCCTCGGCGCTCAGGACACTGCCCACCTTCTTGAGCTGTTCCGAGTTAAGGCTTTGCACACAGTAAGTGCTCAATTAAGGCTTGCTGCCACCATGTTGTCCTCAAAGACAGTTCTAGGCAGCTCGGTCTCTGACCTTGTTTTGTTTTGATAATTTTTTTAATTGTTTAAAAATAATTATGTATTTATTTATTTTATTTATTTTTTTGAGAAAGAGTCTTGCTTTGTTGCCCAGGCTGGAGTGCAGTGGCACGATCTCGGCTCACTGCAACCTCTGCCTCCCCGGTTCAAGTGATTCTTCTGCCTCAGCCTCCCGAGAAGCTGGGACTACAGGCGCACGCCACCACGCTGGCTAATTTTTGTATTTTTAGTAGAGACCGGGTTTCACCATATTGGCCACGCTGGTGTTGAACTCCTGACCTCCTGATCTGCCCACCTCGGCCTCTCAAAGTGCTGGGATTACAGATGTAAGCCACTGTGCCCAGCCGGCCATTACTTCTTTAAATGTAAAACATAAACTGGCCCACATCAGACATCTGAAGCTGAAAATGAAGATGTCACTGTCAGAAAGCCCAGGAAGAGGCTGAATAAAGATGCTTGGGGATATTCAAGAGTGGGAATTTCAACACTTTGGAGCCCCAAGTGGGAGAATCCCTTGAGGCCAGGAGTTTGAGACCAGCCTGGGCAACACAGTAAGATCCCATCTTCACAAAAGGTTTCCAAAATTGTTCTTGGTTCACTTCCCCTTGGACACGTTCAAGAGTGACAACCACTTTTTTTTTTTTTTTTTTTTTTTGAGACGGGTCTTGCTCTATGGCCCAGGCTGGAATGCAATGGCCCAATCTTGGCTCACTGCAGCCTCCACCTCCTGCGTTCAAGCGATCCTCCTGCCTCAGCCTTCCAAGTAGCTGGGATTACAGGCATGTGCCACCACACCTGGCTAATTTTTGTATTTTTAGTAGAGACGAGGTTTCATCATGTTGTTCAGGAAGGTGTTGAATTCCTGACCTCAGGTGATCCGCACACCTCAGCCTCTCAAAATGCTGGGATTACAGGTGTAAGCCACTGTGCCTGGCCGAGTGACAACCACTTTAAACCTCAGTTTCAGGGCCAGGTACAGTGGCTCACGCCTGTAATCCCAGCACTTTGGGAGGCCAAGGCAGATGGCTCACCTGAGGTCAGGAGTTTGTGACCAGCCTGGCCAACATGGTGAAATCCCGTCTCTACTAAAAATACAAAAATTAGCTGGGCATGGTGGCGGGCGCCTGTAATACTAGCTACTCAGGAGGCCAAAGCACAAGAATTGCTTGAACCCAGGAGGCCGAGGTTGCAGTGAGCCGAGACCACACCACTGTACTCCAGCCTGGACAACAGAGCGAGACTCTGTCTCCAAAAAAAAAAAAAAAAAAAGAAAAAAGTAAAGAAAAAGAAAGTAATAATGTTTGCAGCCTCAAAGACGCCAAAAGTCTAGGACAGAGAGCCAATTTACAGACAAAGATAAGGATAGAACATAAAAATTGCCCAGCCATTATGCCCCAGCCACCACGTCACATCCCTCCTCTGCTGAGAACTCTCCATGGCTCCCACCTCACTTGGGGTCAAAAGTCAAAGTCCCTTGCACAGCCCATAGGACCCTGCACATTCTACTCCTACTGCCCCCTCCAGCTCTCTGTTCCTGCCTCAGGGCCTTTGCATAAACCCTTCGGACTCTTTTCCCCGACAAACAGGCCCTGATCCCTTCCTCAACTCCTTGAGGTCTTTGCTCAAAGGCACCTGCTCAGCCAGGGCTTCCTGACCCACCTCCGACAGCTCAAGCAGCCCACGTGCTCCCATCAGCCCTCCCTGTCTTCTTGTCCACAGCACTTAATCACAGACAGGTAATCTACTTGGTGAGGCTTCTGGTCTCTCTCCGACACTACATCCCAAGACTGGGATCTTTTGTCTACAGGAGACCAGGACCCAACCCACAGGGCGGCTCTTTCACCTGGGGGCAGTCAGGACATGACTCCGGGGGAGAGGACACCTGAGTTTCTGAACCCACCCTTGTGCAAAGACACCCTCTCCCCAATAATGATGAGGTTTTTCAGCCCCAGAGAGTCTGACATCCCCCTCCCAGGCTGTGACTCTCACAATCACCAGTGGCCACGAAAATGGATCCCCCAGCGCCTGGCGTCTGTCCCCTCCGCCGTCTGCCCACCAGCTGGTTCTGTCCCCAGCCCCCACTCCCTCTATTCAATCACCCAACCATCCCCAGCGCGGTCCAGCCCGTGCTGGGAGAGCCTGAAGCACTGAGTGGGGGGCATCCACAGCTGTCCCCCTTCCCCCCCGACAGCTGGGCACCGGACCCTGGAGGGGGAAGGGCACGGGAAACTCCTCGAAGGGTTTCAAAAGCCAACAAGGAGCCCATCTCTGTCCCCAGATCTCAGAGCCTGGAGCTGCCGTGCCCCAAACCAGGCACTGAGAAGGGAACAGAAAGTCCGGCCCACCCTGATCTCAGAGGGCGTGGGGACAGTGAGGGCGCGCAAGGAGTGCAGGGGGCGCCCGGCACCCGCATCCCCGCGCCGCCTCCTCCGCGAAGCCCTCCGGACACGCCCCCGCGCGTCTGGGAAGCGGAATGGCAGCCGCCATCGCGCTCCCGGCTCCGACGCGACTCCCAGCTGGGATTCCCCCGCCAGGACCCCCGCCGCCCTCCCTGCCTTCTCCAGCCCCCAGCCCCGGCCGGAGGAGGCGCGCGGGACCCGGGCCCAGGCGGAAAGCGGTTGAACCGGGGGCGCCCCGGCGGGGAGGGTCGCGCCGCCCCGGGGCGGGGCCGGGCCACGTGGGGGGAGGCGGGAGGGGGCCCCGCGGCCCCGCTACCTGTTGATCTTGTGCGCGAAGGCGCGGCGCTCTGCAGCCGCCATGGTCCCCGCGTCCCGCCGCCGCCGCCGCCCCGCGCCCGGGCCTCGCAGCCGCCGCCGTCTCCCGGTTCTGGGCAGCCCGGGCGGGGCGGGGCCGGCGCGGGGGCGGGGCCCTTCCGGGTGGCCCGGGCCGCTGCGTGCTGCCCCTGCCGGGCGGAGGGGTCGCCTGGAGTCCTGGAGGCTGGGGAAACTGAGGCTGGGGACGGACGGGAGGCCCTGGGACCCAGGCTGGGTGGGTCGCTCCCGGACTGGGGGGGGACGCTCTTTCCACCCTAGGAGAAGGACTGGGGAAACGGAGGCTGAGGAGGGAAGTGGGCGAGAGGAGGTGCAGGGACCCAGACTGGGTGGGCCGCGGACTCCCAGGCTGGCGGGGGCGCTCTTTCCACCCCAGGAGCTGGGCTGGAGAAACTGAGCCTGAGCGGGGAGGGAGGGAAGGGAGGCGCTGAGACCCAGGCTCCCAGGGTTCAAGGGGGGTCGCTGTGTTCACCCCAGGAACAGGGCTGGGGAAACTGAGTCGGAGGGAGGGAGGGAGGGGAGGCCCTGGACCCAGGCTGAGTGGGCTGTAGGTTCCCGGGATCTGGTGGGGGCGCTCTTTAGCTCTCTGACTCCTGGCTGGAAAACAGTAACGACGTTTGCTTATCTAATAATCATACCTGTAAGTATAATCGTGGCCGTGAGTGGAGCCTCACCCCTACAGCCCCAGCACTTTGGGAAGCCAAGGCAGGAGGATTGTTTGAGCCCAGGAGTTGGAGACCAGCCTGGGCAGCATAATGAGACCCCATGTCCACAAAAAATACAAAAAGTAACCAGGCATGGTGGTGTGTGCCTGTAATCCCAGCTACTCGGGAGACCGAGGCGGGAGGATTGCCTGAGCCTGAGAGGTCGAGGCTGCAGTGAGCTGTGATTGTGCCTGGGTGACAAAGCGAGACCCTGCTCCCCCCACAAAAAAAAGATGTCATTGAGTCTAGCCTCCAGTTCACACATGCAGAAGAAATGATCGTTTTCCTCCATTTTACAGATGAGTAAACTGAGGCACAGAGGTGTTTGCTCAGAGTGACTCACAGGGGTCTCTGGGGCCTGCATGGGCCATGCTCCCAGTCTAGAGCCTGGGAGGCAGAGGAGCCTGGCTAGGCACTGGGGTGCCAGGAGATGTGACCCAGGTCCGGGCGGTGGGACCTGAGTGAGCCAGTCTGGGAGTCTGGACTGTCCAGGCTGCCTCCACCAAGAGGAAGAGGTGGGGATGTCTTGGTTAATCTGTGGTCTCAAATCTCTCCCCACTGGCCTCTCTCCCGGCACCCGTGCAGCATTTTTAGAGAACTGTCCAGCCCACAAGACCCTCTGGAGGGACTCACCCCTTTCCCACCTGGATGCCTGTGCACCGCCAGGTCCTTCCGGACAGCCCTCCCTTCCCTGCTCAGCAAATGCCCCAGGGAGAATTTGAGGCTCTACCTCAGGGTCTCTACGTGGGCTGTTCTCCTTCCCGTCTAGGGGTTGCTGGCATTATAACCTCTATTTTTGTTTTGTTTGTTTGAGGCGGAGTTTCGCTCTTGTGGCCCAGGCTGGAGTACAATGGCAAGATCTTGGCTCACTGCAGTCTCGGCCTCTGGGGTTCAAGCGATTCTCCTGACTCAGCCTCCTGAGTAGCTGTGACTAACAGGCACGCACCAGCACGCCCAGCTAATTTTTATATTTTTAGTAGAGATGGGGTTTCACCATGTTGGCCAGGATGGTCTTGATCTCTTCACCTTGTGATCCACCCGCTTCAGCCTCCCAAAGTGCTGGGATTACAGGTGTGAGCCACCATGCCTGGCCCTTTTTTTTTTTTTTTTTTTTTTTGAGACAGAGTTTCATTCTTGTTGCCCAGGCAGGAGTGCAATAGTGTAATCTCGGCTCACTGCAACCTCCGCCTCCTGGGTTCAAGTGATTCTTCTGCCTCAGCCTCCCAAGTGACTGGGATTACAGGTACCCGCCACCACACCTGACTAACTTTTTGTATTTTTAGTAGAGACGGGGTTTTACCATATTGGCCAGGCTGCTCTCGAGCTCTTGACCTCAGGTGATCCACCCACCTCGGCCTCCCAAAATGCTGAGGTTATAGACATGAGCCACTGCGCCTGGCTGATTTATATCCTCTATTTACAGATTAGGAAACGGAGGCCCAGAGAGACAGAGTTTTGTGGGGCTTTTGTTTGTTTGTTTGTTTGGTTTTTTTTTTGAGACGGTCTCACTCTGTCTCCCAGGCTGGAGTGCAATGGCGCGATCTCAGCTCACTGCAACCTCCGTCTCCTGGGTTCAAGCGATTTGCCGGCCTCAGCCTCTCGAGTAGCTGGGATTACAGGCACCTGCCAACACGCCTGGCTAGTTTTTGCATTTTTAGTAGAAGTGGGGTTTCACCATTTAGCCAGGATGGTCTTGAACTCCTGACCTCAAGTGATCCACCTGCCTTGGCCTCCCGAAGTGCTGGGATTACAGGTGTGAGCCACCTCGCCCGCCCTGAGACACAGTTTCTTGTCTTGCTGCCCAGTGAATCCATGTCAGTCCTTGAACCCATAGGAAGGAGGCCTGGATTGTAGGGGAATCCCCAAACCCAGGAGCGCATCCTGCTAGTCAGGCCGCAGTGGGGCTGCTCACCGCCTGGCATGTGACCTGTGCACACAGCCCACGCACCTGCCCGGAGTGGTCCAGCCACTTTGGCCTGGGAGACACCAGGTGGAACTCCGCCCATCACTCCCTGCCGTGCCCCACCCAGCGTCACCCTGCAGTCTCTCGGCTAAAGTCCCCGCCTTGCCTCTCAGGCTGCTGGGAGCTGGGCTGGGCAGGAAACATGCAGATGAGTGAAGATTTGCACATTTCTCAGCCCAGTTCCAGTCCAGCCCCCTTTATATCTGGTCTCCCAGCTCCCTTGCTTATCTTCCCCCCAGCTTGTCCTGCATCAGTGGCCAGAAAGAGCCTGGGAACACCTGCATATCAGGTCCCCCCCTCTGTTCAGAACCTTCCATGGCTCCCACCTCACTCAGGGTCAAAGCCTAAGTCCTCCTACAACCCGCCGGGAGCAGTGGCTCACGCCTGTAATCCCAACACTTTGGGAGGCCAAGGCTGGTGAATTACTTGAGGTCAGGAGTTCAAGACCAGCCTGGCCATCATGGTGAAACCCGCATCTCTACTAAAAATACAAAAATTAGCCAGGCACGGTGACATGCACCTGTAACCTCAGCTATGCAGGAGGCTGAGGCATGAGAATTGCTTAAACCTCGGAGGCGGAGATTTCAGTGAGCTGAGATTGTGCCGCTGCCCTGGGCAAAAGAGTGAGACACTGTCTCAAAACGACAACAAGCCGTGGGGGCTCACGCCTGTAATCCCAGCACTATGGAAGGCTGAGGCGGGTGGATCACAAGGTCAGGAGTTCGAGACCAGCCTGGTCAACATGGTGAAATCCCATCTCTACTAAAAATACAAAAATTAGCTAGGTGTGGTGGCACTCGCCTGTAGTCCCAGCTACTTGGGAGGCTGAGGCAGAAGAATCGCTTGAGGTAGAGGTTGCAGTGAGCTGAGATCACATCACTGCACTCTAACCTGGGTGACACAGTGAGACTGTATCTCAAAACAACAACAAGCCGGGCACAGTGACTCACGCCTGTAATCCCAGCACTATGGGAGGCCAAGGCAGATGGACCACAAGGTCAGGAGTTCGAGACCAGCGTGGCCAATATGGTGAAACCCCATCTCTACTAAAAATACAAAAATTGGCCAGGTGTGGTGGGCTTGCCTGCAGTCTCAGCTACTCGGGAGGCTGAGGCAGGGAATTGCTTGAACCCGGGAGACAGGTTGCAGTGAGCCGAGATTGCGCCACTGCACTCTAGCCTGGGCGACAGAGCGAGACTGTCTCAAAACAACAACAGCAACAAAACAACAAACCAACAAAAAATAGCGAAGTCCTTCCACAACCCTCGAGGCCCCGCACGATCAGCCCCGTCTCCTCCCGGCCTTGCCTCCTGCCTTTCTTTCCCTCTTTCGCTCCACTCCAGCCGCTCCGGCCTCCTGGATGCTCCTCTCAGCACCAGGACACAGCTCCACCCAAGGACCTTTGCATGTCCTGTTCCCTTTCCCATATGTGGGTGCTGCCATCAGCCCCCTTTAACAGATAAGGAAACTGAGGAACACCCAGAGAGGGGACTCGCCCTAATTTAGCCCAGTGAATCAGTGTCAGATCCGAGATTTGGATCCAGGGAGCCTGACCCCAAAGCAGTTATCTCTGAAGTCTCACTGGGTCTCCATCAGACCTGGCTGTGTGACCCCAGGGTAAATTGCTCAACTTCTCTGAGCCCCAGTTTCCTTGTTGGCTCCCTGAGAGTTCATGGTCGGTCATAGCTTGAGACGTAGACATTGGGAGGTAGGTTGAACCCTGGCGCAGCAAACTTCAGGCCCTTGTTGGGCTGACCTCCTCTCTAAGCCCAAGGGGGCTTTGAGCTCGGCGACTCCATGCCCTGCCTTGGTGGAAACGCTGCTTTAAAGATCCCTCTGATCAAAGGCCTTACCCCAGCTGCCTTGAGCCCTGTCCCCGCCCCACTGCCTGCCAGACCTGACTGGGGAGGATATTTCTCTCCAGGGCACCATCAGCCCTGACTCAGCTGGGTGCGGCTGGGGTGCCCCTGACAGCTGCTCAAATAGAGGCTGAGCGTGGCGGCGGGGGACTTTGGCCTCCTCTGCTCTGCTGCACAGGGAGCATGTTCTGGGCATGAGGCTGGAGCTGGTGGACCAGGGAGGAGGGACTGTGCTGGTCCAGATCGGGGATGGCAGCCTGGATGGGGTGAGGATACCTGGGAGGCAGGAAGTCGATGGGTTCTGGTCAGATGGACTGACGGGTGGATGAGCAGGGAGCCCATCTGCACACGAGAGCAAGAGAGGGACCGAAAACCATCTCCCTCACCCACGCTGCTGCCCAGTGCTGCCCCTCCGCCTGGGATACTGTGCCACTCACTGCTCATCTGCCTGCACCCTTCTTTGTCCCTTAAATCTCGGCTTGGAGGTCCCTGCCTCCCCCATGGAGGCCCCAGTCATATCGCAGTTGCTGGGCTACCCTGTCTCTGTGGGGTTCCTAGCAGCTGACATTTAGTAGGTGCGCCATAAATCTTTTGTTTTTGCTCTTTTTGTTTGTTTTTTGAGACGAAGTCTTGCTCTGTCGCTCAGGCTGGAGTGTCATGATGCAATCATAGCTCATTGCAACCTTGGTCTCCTGGGCTCAGGGGATCCTCTTGCCTCAGCCTCCTGAGTAGCTGGGACCACACGGGCATCATGCCGCCATGGCCAAGTAGCTTTTAAATTGTTTGTGGAGATGGGGTCTTGCTGTGTTGCCCAGGCCTTTTTTTTTTTTTTTTTTTTGAGACAGTCTCTTGCTCTGTCATCCAGGCTGGAGTGCCATGACATGATCACAGCTCACTGCAGCCTCGAACTCCTGGACTCAAGCAATCCTCCCCCCTTAGCCTCCCAAAGTGCTGGAACTGTGGGCATGAGCCACCACTGTGCCTGGCCTCTCTGCCTTATTCATGGCTGTGTCCCCAGCACCCAGGACAGGGCTGTGCATACTATAGGTGCTCAGTAAGAGAATGAGTGAGCCAGAGTAGTACAGGGCCCCACCGGCCAGAGGACCTCAGTGTTTCTCTGTCCCCTGGGGTCACCATCAGTGTGGCAGGAGCAACCAGTCCCACAGCAGGGAAAGGAGAGTCTGCCTCATGGAGAGGGGTCTGCCTGGGCCTCCAAACCGAGAGGCGTTGGGGGGACGGGGAAGAGGGAGGTTGAGTGAGCTGCCCACTGGCCGCTGGTGCCTGTGGTGGGAATGGTGGGCCCAGCCAGCCCAGGACACTTGCCCCGTCCTGCCCAGAGGCAGAGGACCCTGCTGCTACGTGGAGAATTGAGGAGCGAAACAAGCAGGTCAGGCCGGTTGGGGGGAGTAACATACAAGGGACATCCATGCAACAGGCATCCACGAAGCATCTACCATCTGCAGACACCGACTCATCCTCCCGAGTCGCCATCCTGCAGGTGCAGGAAACAGGCTGGGGGAGGAGCAGCCAGCAGCCTCAAACCACACAACACTGGTGAGCCGGGCGTGGTGGCGCACGCCTGTAATCCCAGCACTTTGGGAGGCCGAGGCGGGTGGATCACCTGAGGGCAGGACTTTGAAACCAGCCTGGCCAATATGGTGAAACCCCTTTGTACGGAATTAGCTAAAAATACAAAATCAGCCAGGCATAGTGGGGGGTGCCTGTAGTCCCAGCTACTCAGGTGGCTAAGGCAGGAGAATCCGTTGAACCTGGGAGGCGGAGGCTGCAGTGAGCCGTGATCGCGCCACTGCACTCCAGCCTGGGCGACAGAGCAAGACTCTGTCTCAAAACAAAAACAAAAAACATCGCACAACACTGGAGTTGAAGGACTTGAACCCACATCAGGGAATCTCTCCCCTGGTTTTTCAGATGCATTTTGGCAATTGGTGAATTACTTGAATGAATGAATGGATGAGTGAATGAATGGCTGTCTTGAATCGGTGCTGAACTCAGAGTAGGAAGAGTCATGAGCAGGATTTGGAGTCCAGAGGGACCTGGATTCAAGTTCTGACTTGGCCACACAGCTGGATTGCATCACCTGGACCCCTCTGGGCCTCAGTTTCCTCATCTGCAAAGTGGGTGCAGTAACCTCAGTGCTGCACTAACAGGGCGGTGATGGGGCCAGCAAGATGGCATCTGCAGAGCACAAAACTGGGGGAGACGCTGATATGTTGAATTGTTTTTTTTCCTGCAGTTTCCGGAGCTGGGGAAGGAAGCTGGAGGCCAACCCAGGGTGTCCAGGCCCGCCTTTGAAAGTTAAGTCACAAAGACAAAAGCTGGGCCTAGACAGGCCAGAGGGGCAGGCCACAGGCTTCCTGTTTTTCTTTGAACAGATGGCCCAGCCACCGGATGCTTGACATGTACATTGTCCCAGGACCTTACTTCATTTTAAAATATTTTATTTTTAGAGACGGTGTCTCACTTTGTTTCCCAGCCTGGTCTCAAACTCCTGGCCTCAAGCGATTCTCCTGCCTCAGCCTACTGAGTAGCTGGGATTACAGGCAACCGGCCACCACGCCTGGCTAATTTTTGTATTAGTAGTAGAGACGGGGTTTTACCATGTTGGCCAGGCAGGTCTCAAACTTCTGACCTCAGGTGATCTGCCCGCCTCGGCCTCCCAAAGTGCTGGGATTGCAGACATGAGCCACCACACGCACCCACCTCCCCCAACTTTTTTTTTAAAGGCTAGATCTCACTTTGTCGCCAGGCTGGAGTGCAGTGGCACGATCATAGCTCACTGCAGGCTTCATCTCCTTTCTCCTGCCTCAGCAACCTGAGTAGCTGTGACTGCAGGCACACGACACCATGCCCAGCTAATTTTTGTATTTTTAGTAGAGATGGGGTTTCACCATGTTGGCCAAGATGGTCTTGATCTCTGGACCTCGTGATCTGCCCACCTCGGCGTCCTAAAGTGCTGAGATTACTTTAGGAGGTGAACCACCACGCCTGGCCCTGTTTTGTTTTTTTGTAGAGAAGAGACTGTGTTTCACCATGTTGGCCAGGCTGGTCTTGAACTCTTGACCTTCAGTGATCCTCCTGCCTCAGCCTCCCAAAGTGCTGGGATTACAGGTATGAGACACCACACCCAGCCTCCATTTCCTTCTTAGCACAACCGTTGAGAGCAGGTGGCAATGACTTTGACAAAGTGCCACCTTTTAAATGGACCACATTTTCTTAGCCCAGCAGCTCTGCAAAGAAAAGGAGGTGACACTATACAGTGGTTAGATGCCCAGGAACTTGAGTTCAAATCCTGCACCTCAGCTCACAACTCCAGCTTTAATAGACTGTTGCTTCACACCTATTAGAATGGCTGAATGAAAAATACCAACACTACCAAGTGCTGAGGAAGATTCAGGGAAACTGGACCCTCATACACTGCTGGTGGGGATGCAAAATGGTGCAGCTGCTTTGGAAAATGGTAGTTCTTTGATTTTTTGTTTTTTCGTTTTTTTTTTTTTTTGAGACAGAGTCTTGCTCTGTTGCCCAGGCTGGAGTGCAGGCACCATCTTGGCTCACCACAGCCTCCACCTCCAGGGTTCAAGTGATTCTCCCGTGTTAGCCTCCCAAGTAACTGGGAGTACAGGCGTGCGCCACCATGACTGACTGATTTCTGTATTTGTAGTAGAGACGAGGTTTCACTATGTTGGCCAGGCTGGTCTCAACTCCTGACCTTATGATCTACCTGCCTCAGCCTCCCAAAGAGCTGGGATTATAGGCATGAGTCACCACACCCAGCCTGGAAAATGGTGGTTCTTAAAACACTCACCACGCAAGCACTGTATGACCCAGCAACCCCACTCCTGGGTATTGACCTAAGAGAAATGAAAATGGATATTCACAACAACAACAAAAAAAAAAAAAAAGAAAGAAAGAAAGAAAGAAAATGAATATTCACATAAAAACCTGTATACGGCTGGGTGCAGTGGCGCATGCGTGTAATCCCAGCACTTTGGGAGTTTGAGGTGGGTGGATCACTTGTGGCCAGGAGTTTGAGACCAGCCTGGCCAACATGGTGAAACCCTGTCTCTACTAAAAAACCAAAAATTACCTGGGGGTGGTGGCAAGTGCCTGTAGTCCTAGCTACTCAGGAGGCTGAGGCACGAGAATAGCTTGAACCCAAGAGGTGGAGGTTGTAGTGAGCTGAGATGGTGCCACTGCACTCCAGCCTGGGCGACAGAGCGAGACTCTGTCTCAAAAGCAAACAAGCAAACAAGCAAAAACCTGTACCTGAGCTGGGCATGACTATCTGGGAGGCTGAGGTGGGAGGATCACTTGAGGCTGAGAGTTCAAGGTTACATGAGTTATGATTGCACCACTGCACTCCAACCTGGGCAACATGGCAAGACCCCATCTCTAAAAAATAAATTAATAATTTGAAAGCCTCAGAATAGTGCTTCACGCCTGTAATCCTAGAGCTTTGGAAGGCCAAGGGGGGAGGCTCCCTTGAGCCTGGAGTTCAAAGGCTGCAGTGAGCTATGATCACACCAACTGCCCTCCAGCCTGAGTGACAGAGTGAGAAACTGTCTCTAAAAAAATAAAAAATAAAAGAGAAGAAAAGCCTGTGCATGAATGTTGATAGCAGCTTTATTCATCGTCACCCATGGCTTAAAACAATGGAGTGGTCCCTCAGTGGCTGAATGTGAAATAAACCAGGGTCTTTCCCTACAATGGAATATTCTTCAGCAACAGAAATGAGAAAACTATTGAGACAGGCAAGTGCTTGGATGAGTCCCAAATGCATCATGCTGCCTGAAAGAGGCCAGGCTCAAAAGGCCCATAGTGTATGATTCCAGTTATATCACATTCTCAAAAGGCAAAACTACAGTGTGGGACAGCAGACGGATTCGTGCCTGCCTGCGGCTGGGAGGAGGGGCTGATGACAGAGGGGGCAGCTCCAGGGAGCTCCGGGGGGATGTGGCAGCTGTGTCTGATGGCCCTGGTGGCTCCATGAATCTGGACATGTGTTAAAGTTCATAGAACTGTCCACCACTCCGGAAGGAAATTTTACTGTATTTATAGAGAGAGAGAGACATTTGCAGGGGAAATAGGTCTGTGAGAATCTGGGAATGTGGTTATTTATGCTAATCCCAGTCATTCCTGCTGAGACAATAGGGTGGCCCACTGTACAAACTGCAGCCAGCCCACTTTGCAAAGTTCCTCCCTCCCTCCCTCCCTTCTTTCTCTCTCTCTGACTTTCTTTCTTTGATGTGGTCTTGCTCTGTCACCCAGGCTGGAGTGCAGTGGTACAATCTTGGCTAGCCATAACCTCTCCCTCCTGGGTTCAAGTGATTCTCCTGCCTCAGCCTCCCTAGTAGCTGGGATTACAAGCGTGAGCCACTGGGGTTACAAGCGCATGCCACCACTCCTGGCTAATTTTTGTATTTTTAGTAGAGACGGGGTTTTACAATGTTAGCCAGGCTGGTCTCAAACTCCTGACCTCAAGTAATCAGCCCACCTCAGCCTCCCAAGTAGCTGGGACTACAGGCACACATCACATGACCAGCTAATTTATTTTTATTTTTGTAGAGATGGGGTCTTGCTATGTTGCCCCGGCTGGTCTTGAACTGCCAGGCTCAAGCAATCCTCTTGCCTCAACCTGCCAAGTATCTGGGACCATAGGCATGCTAGCATATCTGGCTAATTTTATTATTTTTCCTTGAGGCCAGAGTCTCACTATGTTTCCCAGGCTGGTTTCAAACTCCTGGCCTCAAGTGATCCTCCTGCGTCAGCCCCCTAAAGTGTTGGGATTACGGGTGTGAGCCACTGCACCCCGCTGGCTATGTGGTTTTTTTGTGCCTCACTCTGTCTCTAGTGCCCTGCACATAGCCTGGAGCACAGTAGGTGCTCAGTAAGTGCTTTCTGAGTGAATGACTGGGAGAGGCAGAAAGCATTCCGAGGGAGGTGTGGGCAATGGTTAATCGCAGAATCTTCCAGTTTCCGCATGCCCCCTCTGTTCTCCCCTCCTTCTCTCCCTAACTCTTCCAGATTGTACATGAAATTTCTAGATTGTGCCCTGCCCAGCCCAGGCTGCACATTATACTGAGCTGAGATGGCACCATGGCACTCCGGCCTGGGTGACAGAGCCAGACTGTGTCTCAAAAACAAACAAACAAATAAGCAAAAACCACAAAAAACCTATACATGAGCTCGGCAAGGCTGAGTGTGGTTGCTCCCACCTGTAATCCCCGTGCCTCAAGAGGGTGAGGCTGGAGGAATGGCTTGAGGTCAGGAGTTTGAGACCAGCCTGGGCAACATAGTGAGATTCCCATCTATAAAAAAATAAATAGACCAAGCGCAGTGGCACGTGCCTGTAATCCCAGCTACTCAGGAGGCTGAGGCATGAGAATCACTTGGACCCAGGGGTGGAGGTTGCAGTGAGGCCGGGATTGTGCCACAGCACTCCAGCCTGGGTGACAGAGCTAAACTCCATCTCAAAAAAAAAGACAAAAAAAGTAAACTTGAAAAACAGGAGAGAGAACATGCCGGAAGGAGCCCATTGCCCAGGATGCAGCAGGAACATTGAGGTTAGATCCTTCCCAGCAACAAAAGCAAGGCATCACCCAACTGGAAACCATTTCCTTTGTGGCCGTGAACCAGTGAGCTACAACTTTCTTTTGTGGCTCAAAACCACAGAAAAGGTTCCTATTGTGGGGTTCCCCCCCACCACCACACTGTAAGTTTTTCTCATGGGTTCTGGGAGCAAATACGGTAGCTTCGGTCACTGAGGTCTGGCTCTACTTCCCTGGAGATCTCTCCTCTCCTTTCTCTGCATGACAATGCTCCCCCGAGACCCTCTTATTTCCCCGTGCCGCCTTTTGCACCCTGGGGTGGCCTTGTCTTAGTTTGGGTTCCCTGGAAGCCATCTCTGAGACAAGGATTTAGTACAAGTGCTTTGTCCGGGAGGCGGTGATGCCGGGAAGTACCAGTTGGGAAGAGGGGACGTGTATGGGTTTGCTAAGGCTGTCAGGACCAAGCACCACAGGCGGAGCAGCTTCTGTAACAGGGCATCTCACAGCTCTGGAGGGTGGATGTACAACAACGAGATGTCAGCAGGGTTGGTTCTTTCTGAGGTCTCTCTCCTTGGCTCAGAGCCAGTTGCCTCGTTACTGTGTCACGCCACACAGTATTCCTTTCATGCCTGTCTCTGTGTCCATACCTCCTCATCTTTTCTCTTTGTTTTTTTGAGATGGAGTTCCACTCTTGTTGCCCAGGCTGGAGTGAAATGGCATGATCTCGGCTCACCACAATCTCCACCTCCCAGGTTCAAGCAATTCTCCAGCCTCAGCCTCCCAAGTAGCTAGGATAACAGGCATGCCCCTAGCCTAGCTAATTTTGTATGTTTAGTAGAGACGGGGTTTCACCATGTTGGTCAGGCTGGTCGCGAACTCCCAACCTCAGGTGATCCACTCACCTTGGCATCCCAAAGTGCTGGGATTACTGGTGTGAACCACTGTGCCCGGTGTTTGTGATTTTTGTTTGTTTTGAAGACAGAGTCTTCCTCTGTCACCCGGGCTGGACTGCAGTGGCACAATCTTGGTTCACTGCAACCTCTGCCTCTCAGGTTCAAACAATTCTCATGCCTCAGCCTCCCTAATAGCTGGGATTACAGGCATATGCCACCATGCCCAGTTAATTTTTGTGTTTGTAGTAGAGATGGGGTTTTGCTACACTGGCCAGGCTGGTCTCGAACTCCTGACCTCAAGTGATCCATCTGCCTCAGCCTCCCAAAGTGCTGGGATTGCAGTCATGAGCCACTGCGGCCAGCTACTGTGCCCAGCCAGGCTGATTTTTTATTTTATTTTTTTGAGATGAGGTTTTTTTGTTTTTGTTTTTGTTTTTGTTTTTGAGACAGGGTCTTGCTGTGTTGTCCAGGTTGTAGTGCAGCAGTCTGAAAACAGCTCACTGCAGCCTTTCTCTCCTAGGGTCAAGCAATCCTCCCACCTCAGCCTCCTGACTAGCTGGGACCACAGGTGCATGCCACCACCTGGCTAATTTTTAAATTTTTTGTAGAAAGGGGATATTGTGGATGGGCACAGTGGCTCACACCTGTAATCCCAGCACTTTAGGAGGCTGAGGTGCCCGGATCACCTTAGGTCAGAAGTTCAAGACCAGCCTGGCCAACATGGGGAAACCCTGTCTCTACCAAAAATACTAAAATTAGCAGGGTGTGGTGGCATGTTCCTGTAGTCCCAGCTACTTGGGAGGCTGAGGCAGGAGAATGGCTTGAACCTGGGAGGCAGAGGCTAAGGCAGGAGAATCGTTTGAACCTGGGAGACAGAGGTTGCAGTGAGCCTAGATCATGCCACTGCACTCCAGCTTGGGTGAGAGAATGAGACTATGCCTAAAAAAAAAAGAAAAGAAAAGAAATGGGATCCTGCTATGTGGCCCATGCTGGTCTTAAACTATTGGTTTCGAGTGATCCTCCCATCTCAGCCTCCTACACAGCTGGAACCAGAGGCATAAACAACCACACCTGGCTAGATGACATTATTTTTTTCTTTTTTACAAAATAGAGACAGGATCTTTCTTTGTTGCTCAGGCTGGTCTTAACCTCCTGGTCCCAAGCAGTCCTCCCACCTCAGCCTCCTAAAGCACTGGGATTACAGGCATGAGCCACAGTGCCTGGTCTAAATCAGTAAGATCATGAGTAAGCAGGTTGCCCTTCATAAGTAGGTAGAGCTGGCTGGGTGTGGTGGCTCATGCCTGTAATCCCAGCACTCTGGGAGGCCAAGGCAGGTGGGTCATTTGAGGTCAGGTGTTCAAGACCAGCTTGGCCAACATGGTGAAACCCCATCTCTACAGAAAAACACACAAAAATTAGCCAGGCATGGCGGCATGCACCTGTAATCTCAACTACTGAGGAGACTGAGGCATGAGAATCCCTTGAACCCAGGAGGTAGACGTCACAAAGAGCCAAGATCGTACCATTGCACTCCAGCCTGGGCAACATAGTAAGACTCTGTCAAAATAACAAAAGAGAGAGGAGAAGAAATATTGAAAATATTTAAAGTAATGTATCACTATTAATTCCAATGCCAGATGTCTTGGGGGGACCTAATTCTACTGTTTGTTTTTTCTGTTGACTCACTCATGGTGGCCTATGTTCTCGTATGTTTTATGATTTTGACTGTGATCAAACAGTCAAGAATCCTGAGGGCCCTGACTGAGGGTCTGTTTTTTCAGGGAAGATTCACTCTTACTTCTTGGAGGAATCCCAGGGACTACTTTCATTTGATTTCCTAGAATGGAGTTCCCAGAAAATCAGTCAAAGGAGTCAGAGCCTCAGAAACTTCCCTTCCTCTCTGTCCCTTGCAGATTTCTCTTACTGTTCTGTAAACTTAGCTGATCACTTATAAGCATGCTTGCTGTATTTCATTCAGCATTTTTGTTGCTATTGTCTTAGAGATAGGGTCTTACTCTGTCACCCAGGCTGGAGAGCAGTGGCATAATCATCGCTCACTGCAGCCTCAAACTCTTGGGCTCAAGTGATCCTCCATCCTCAGCCTCCCAAGTAGCAGGGACTACATATATGTGCCACCACACCTGGCTAATTATTTATTTTTATTTTTGAGACAGAGTCTCGCTCTGTTGCCCAGCCAGGAGTACAATGGCATGATCTTGGCTTGCTGCAACCTCTGCCTCCCGGGTTCAAGTGATTCTCCTGCCTCACCCTCCTGAGTAGCTGGGATTACAGGCTCACACCACCACACCCAGCTAATTTTTGTATTTTTAGTAGAGATGGGGTTTCACCATGTTGGCCAGGCTGATCTCAAATTCCTGACCTCAAGTGATTCATCCATCTTGGCCTCCCAAAATGCTGGGATTACAAGTGTGAGTCACCGCACCTGGCCCAAGTTTACTCTTTCTAAAAATAATTTATTTGGAGCACCGCCCCCCCCCGCCCCCCGTAGCTAGGATGCCACGTGGAAGCCGAAGCCGCGCCTCCCGCATGGCCCCTCCGGCCAGCCGGGCCCCTCAGATGAGAGCTGTGCCCAGGCCAGGACCAGCCGCTCAGCCACCAGCAGTGGCACCCCCCTCTGCAGTTGGCTCTCCTGCTGCTGCGCCCCGGCAGCCAGGTCTGCTGGCCCAGATGGCAACCACTGCAGCTGGCGTGGCTGTGGGCTCTGCTGTGGGGCACACACTGGGCCACGCCATTACTGGGGGCTTTAGTGGAGGAAGTGATCCTGAGCCTGCGAGGCCTGACATCACTTACCAGGAGTCTCAGGGAACCCAGCCAGCACAGCGGCAGCAGCCTTGCTTCTACGAGATCCAACAGTTCTTGGAGTGTGCCCAGAACCAGGGTGACATCAAGCTCTGTGAGGGTTTCAGTGAGGTGCTGAAACAGTGCCGACTTGCAAATGGATTGGCCTAATCAAGTTCAACCTGGAGAAATGGAAAACCAGCTCTCATAACCAAGTTAGCTTAATATAAAAATTTAATTAATAGTGAAGGTATAAAGTGTAGCCATCAGTTAAATCTCTCCTGTTATTCCTAGCTTCCTTGCTTCAGAATTGATAGGGAAGGGGGTGTTCCTACTGTGTAGAATTTGGAGCTGGTCAAATGTCTGTGTGGCCTCCTTAAACTAGCTGTTATCATTTTATTCTTTGTGAGTTAATTAGAATAAAGTGATTTTCTTCCAAAGAAAAATAATAATAATAATTTATTTGGGGTCCGCTCTGCCGCCTAGGTTGGATACAGTGGTATGATCACAGCTCACTGTACCCTTGAGATCCCGGGTTCAAGCGATCCTCCTGCCTCAGCCTCCTGAGCAGCTGGGACTACAGGTGTCCACCACCCTGCCGCACTAATTAAAAATTTTTTTACAGATATGGAGTCTTGCTATGTTGCTCAGACTGGTCTTGAACTTCTGGCCTCAAACAATCTTGCTGCTTCCAATACATCTGGCCCAGGTTTACG
>PVKP010006297.1:24011-67677 GCA_004027715.1 Plecturocebus donacophilus
TCAAGTGATTCTCTTGCCTCAGCCTCCCAAGTAGCTGGGATTACAGGCTTGAGCTACCACACCCAGCTAATTTTTTTTCTATTTTTAATAGAGACAAGGTTTCACCCTGGTGGCCAGGCTGGTCTTGAACTCCTGACCTCAAGTGATCCGCCCACCTCAAGTGATCCACTCCCAAAGTGCTGGGATTATAGGCATGAGCCACCGCACCCGGCCCCCAGGTTTACTTTTTTTTTTTTTTTTATTATTTGAGATGGAGTTTCACTCTTGTTGCCCAGGCTGGAGTGCAATAGCTCCATCTCAACTCACTGCAACCTCCGCCTCCCAGGTTTAAGCGATTCTCTTGCCTCAGCCTCCTGAGCAGCTGGGATTATAGGCATGTGCCACCACCCCTGGCTAATTTTGTACTTTTCTTTTTTTTTAGTAGAGACGGGGTTTCTCCATCTTGGTGAGGCTGATTATGAACTCCTGATCTCAGGTGATCCACCGCTTCGGCCTCCCAAAGTGCTGGGATTACAGATGTGAGCCACCAAGATTGGCCAGGTTTACTCTTTTTTTTTTTTTTGGAGAAGGAGTTTTGCTCTTGTTGCCCAGTACAGTGGTGCAATCTCAGCTCACCGCAACCTCCGCCTCCCAGGTTCAAGGGATTCTCCTGCCTCAGCCTCCCGAGTAGCTGGGATTACAGGCATGTGCCACCACGCCTGGCTAATTTTGTATTTTAATAGAGACAGGGTTTGACCATGTTGGTCAGGCTGGTCTTGAATTCCCAACCTCAGGTGGTCTGCCCGCCTCGGCCTCCCAAAGTGCTGGGATGACAGGCATGAGCCACCGTGCCCGGCCAGTTTACTCTTAATTTCAGGTTGAGCCCCTGGGTTGCACGTTTAGCCTCATGGATGGACAACTGGCTTTGGGACGAGGTTTGGCTTGCAGCTTCTCCTCACTCTCAGCCTAGAGGCAAAAACTTTTCTTTGTGTTAAAAACAGCTTTACTGAGATATGGTCTACCTAGTATAGAATTCACTTATTGAAAGTGTACAATTCAGTGGTTTTTCCTATATTCAGAGTTGTACAATCATCACCCATTCTATTCTGGAACACTCCCATCTCCTCGAAAAGCAGCCTGACGGCCTTGAGCTATCACTCCCCCTACCCTTGTCCCTGCGCCTCAGCCCTAAGCAATGAGGAATCTGCCAGTCTGGACCGTCACATGAGTGCAGTCATACAGTAGCCATTGTTCTCGTCTGGCTTCTTCCACGTAGCTTCAGGTTTGTAAGATTCATCTGTAGCATGTGTGAATGTATCATTCCTTTAAATTAAAAAAAATTTTTTTGAGATAGACTTTTGCTCTTGTTGCCCAGGCTGCAGTGCCATGGCATGATCTCGGTTCACCACAACCTCCACCTCCCAGGTTCAAGCAATTCTCCAGCCTCAGCCTCCCAAGTAGCTGGGATTACAGGCACCCCCACATCCAACCATGCCTGGCACTTTTTTGAATTTTAGTAGAGATGGGGTTTCTCCATGTTGGCAAGGCTGGTCTCGAACTCCTGACCTCAGGTGATCTGCCCATCTCGGCCTCCCAAAGTGCTGGGATTACAGGGGTGAGCCACCTAAATCTCCCTATGTTGCCCAGGCTGGCCTTGAACTCTTAGGCTCAAACGATCCTCCTACCTCAGCCTCCCAAAGCATTGGGATTACAGGCCTGAGTGGCGTCTGGCCATTCGTTCCTTTTTTTTTTTTTTTTGAGACAGAGTCTTGCTCTGTCGCCCAGGCTGGAGTGCAGTGGCACTATCTCAACCTACTGCAACCTCCACCTCCCGGGTTCCAGCAATTCTCCTGCCTCAGCCTCCTGAGTATCTGGGACTACAAGTATGCACCCCCATGCCTGGCTAATTTTTGTGTTTTTAGCAGAGACGGAGTTTGACCATGTTGGCCAGGATGGTCTTGAACACCTGACCTCAGTGATCCTGTCTTCCTCGGCCTCCCAGAGTTCTGGGATTACAGGCGTGAGCCATCGCACCTGTCTGACATTCATTCCTTTTAAAGGCTAAATAATATTCCATTGTATGAATGGACAACATTTTGTTTATCGGTTCATTAATGGTTGGCCATTATGGACTATGGTTAGCAGTGTTCCTATGAACATTCAAGTTACACGTTTTTGCATGGACATGTGATTTCATTTCTCTTGGGTATGTATATACCTAGGACTGGAATTGCTGGGTCATAGGGTAATGCCAGTTTTAACCTTTTTTTTTTTTTTTTTCTTTTTCCTGTAGAGGTGGATTCTTGCTGGTCTTGAACTCCAAGACTTTTCCAAAGCTGCTACCCCAGTTGACATTCCTACCAGCGGGGTAATTCTGATTTTTTTGTGTACTTGTGTGAAAACACTTCCTGAACCAATGTTACCTATAAGGCCCAGTGATGGGCCCAAGGTGGCACAGCTACTGAGACACAGAGCTGGGGCAGGTGCTCAGGACTTTAGACTCCAGACATCAGGATTTCCTCATTTCATTGAGGCTTCAATGAAGACTTTATGAGTCTTTACTGAGCTCCTATTACATACCAAGCACTGAAGACACACAGTGAACAAACCAATGTAGAAAAGACTCAGATTGCTTAAATAATAATAATAATAATAGGCCAATTCCCAGTGCAGTGGCATGTGCCTGTAATCCCAGCACTTTGGGAGGTCAAGGCGAGAAGATTGCTTGAGCCGAGGAGTTTGAGAATCTGTTAGACTCATGGTGAGTCTGGGAAACATGGTCAAACCCCATCTCTACAAAAACAAACAAACAAAAACACACCTCTAAAAATTAGCTGGGTATGGTGGCACATGCCTGTAGTCCCAGCTACTCAGGAGGCTGAGGTGGGAGGATCACTTGAGCCTGGGGAGGATGAGGTGTAGTGAGTCAGGATCATGCCACTGCATTCCAGCCTCAGCAACACACTGAGACCCTGCCTTAATAAAAAGGAAAAAAAAGAGGTGGACAGATCACCTGAGGTCGGGAGTTCAACCAACATGGAGAAACCCCCATCTCTACCAAAAATACAAAATTAGCCAGGTGTGGTGGCACGTGCCTGTAATCCCAGCTACCTGGGAGGCTGAGGCAGGAGAATCACTTGAACCCAGGAGGCGGAGGTTGCAGTGAGCCGAGATCGTGCCACTGCACTCCAGCCTGGGCAACAAGAGCAAAACTCCGTCTCAAAAAAAAAATTTTTTTTTAAAGATCTGAATGGAAGACGGCAGGGACTACATCTGTCTTTATTGGCATGACAATTGGCATACACTAGGCGCTCAATGGATGCTTATTCAATGAAAGGTTGAATCAATTAGTGAATGAGCAGATGTCACCCATCAGAAAAAAATCACAGACCTTGGAGACAGGAGACCCATCTTCAAATCTGGGCTTCTGTTTCAAGCAGCGAGCCTTCTCTGTTTTTTATTTTATTATTTTTTCTTTCTTTCTTTTTAATTTAAACGGGGTCTCACCATGTTAGGCTGGTCTTGAACTCCCGACCTCACGTGATCCACACGCCTTGGCCTCCAAAGTGCTTGGATTACAGGTGTGAGCCACCGTGCCTGGGCTGTTTTTTATTTTTTGAGAGAGTCTTGCTCTGTTGCCCAGGCTGGAGTATAGTGGCACAATCTCGGCTTACAGCAACGTCCACCTCCCAGGTTGAAGCAATTCTCATGCCTCAGCCTCCTGAGTAGCTGGTATTATAGGCATTCACCACTGCGCCAAGCTAATTTTTCTATTTTCTGTAGAGATGGGGTTTTGCCATGGTGGCCAGGCTGATCTTGAACTCCTGACTTCAGGTGATCACCCGTCCTTGGCCTCCCAAAGTGCTGGAATGACAGACGCGAGCCATTGCACCCAGCCAAGCCTCATCTGTAAAGTGGGCATGACAACAACACCTACCTCTAAGCATGGATGTGAGGATTCCAGATCATTCTAGTACCTGGCATGAAGTAAAGGCTTCAAGAAATTCATACACCAGCCAGTGCAGTGGCTCACGCCTGTAATCCCAGCACTTTGGAAGGCCGAGGTGGGCGGATCACGAGGTCAGGAGTTCAAGACCAGCCAGGCCAACATAGTGAAACCCCTTCTCTACTAAAAATACAAAAAGTTAGCCGGGCATGGTGGTGGGCGCCTGTAATCCCAGCTACTCAGGAGGCTGAGGCAAGAGAATCGCTTGAAACCGGGAAGAGAAGGTTGCAGTGAGCTGATACCGCGCCACTGCACTCCAGCCTGGGCGACAGAGCAAGACTCTGTTTCAGAAAAGAAGCAATTCATACACCAACTCTCCCAGATCTTCTAAAAGAGAAAGAGAAGCACAGAACGCAGCGTGGACCCAGCCTGCGAGAATTCCTGTGCTGGGTGGGTTGTTTTCCATGAACCCCGAGGGCCTGGCTAAGGGTCAGGTCAGAGCTATTTTTTTCCCCCAAATCGTCTCTCATTTGCCCTGGTCCAAGTTGGGATCCTGGTTCCCAGTGTCCCCCCACCCTTCCCGTTAGGCTCAGCAGGGAACGTCCGCTGAGACAGCAAGTAAACCCTCCCAAGAATGCAGAGGCCTCAGCAGCGGACAGCACTTGTAATTCAGCTTGGGCTCCTGCTCCGGGTCAGCCTTTAGAAACAATTGTAAGGCCGGTGTGGTGGCTAAGATGGGTGGATCGCTTGAGTCCAGGAGTTCGAGACCAGCCTGGCCAACATGGTGAAACACTGTCTCTATTAAAAACTCTGGGAGTTTGAGCCTGCAGTGAACTATGACTGCACAACTGCACTCCAGCCTGGGAGACAGAGTGATACCCTGTCTCCAAAAAAAAAAAAAAAAAAAAAAAGAAGAGAAAAGAAAAAGAAAAAGCTCAAAGTAAAGGCCAAAATAAGTCTGTTTTTTTTTTTTTTTGAGTCGGCGTCTCACTCTGTCGCCCAGCCTGGAGTGCAATGGTGTGATCTCGGCTCATTGTAACCTCCACCTCCTGGGTTCAAGTGATTCTCCTGCCTCAGCCTCCTGAGTAGCTGGGATTACAGCATTGCCCACCAATGCTGGCGCTTTTGTGGATTATCTTCTTGCCATTGTTCTCTTTGGAACACGTACCTGTGCGAGTTTTGCGAAGAGATGGAATTGTCCTGAATGCACAACACTGGAAATTGCTGCGTTGACTAGCACCATATTGGGATGGCTTTTCCACACCATTGAACTTCCAAGGCTGTGGTGGATTCAAAATATGATTGTACGTAAATACTATGAAGGAAAAGACAAGACAGATGTATCCCAAAATACGGTGTTTAAGACTGAGGCCCTGAGTTCAAATGTTGCCTCTACCCCTTGCTGTCTGACTTTGGATTTTCTTTTCTTTTTTTGGGGGATGGAGTCTCACTGTGTCACCCAGGCTGGAGTGCAATGGCATGATCTCCTCTCACTGCAACCTCCGCCTCCTGGGTTCAAGCGATTCTCCTGCCTCAGCCTCCCGAGTGGCTGGGACTACAGGCACGTGCCCCCATTCCCGGCTGTTGAGAAATGCTGACTGCGTGATAAAGTTATATTGTTTGCTGAGAAGAATGATGGCAAGGAAAACCTGGCCGCCCCCCAGCCCCCGCCCCCTGTCAAGTGGAAAACTTCTTGGGGCATTCTAAAGTAGCAACAGCATATGCATATCATACACTGGTTAAAACAATTCTTCAAGGACGGGATGTGACCCTGGCCCTGGGGTTCCCTTGTGGAGAATACTCTCTAGTTTGTCCTTGATCTGTGGTAAATAGGCACCACCCGCTGCCTGCCTGGTTTATCTTGGTTCTGTGAGAAAGCACAGGACACCTGTTTGTTGATAATAATCATCTACTCAGACAGTGTAACTACATGGGTCAGTGTCTGCTCCAGGCCCTCAGCCCGGAATGCTGCCAGGCTGAGGCTCTCAGCTCGGAAGGCTGTTGGCCCCGGAGAGTCCCACTTTGCTGTTCTATCTGGGTGCCTGCTCCTTAATGTCTTCAGCGCCGCCTGGGTGGGGGTCTTTACCGCTGAGCTGGACTCGGTATCCAGCTAATTTTGTATTTTTAGTAGAAACAGGGTTTCTCTATGTCGGTCAGGCTGGTCTCGAACTCCCGACTTCAGATGATCCACCTGCCTCGGCCTGCCAAAGTGCTGGGATTACAGGCGTGAGCCACCGCGCCTGGCCTGGAGTGCAGTGGCACAAACATGGCTCATTGCTGCCTACACCTCCTGGGCTCAAGTGATCTACTACTTCAGCCTCTTAAGTAGCTGAGACTACAGCTGCATGCCATGATACCCAGCTAATTGTATTTTTTGTAGAGACAGGGTCTTGCTATGTTGCCCAGGCTGGTCTTGAACACCTGGGCTCAAGTGATCCTTCCACCTCGGCTTTCCAAAGTGCTGGGATTACAGGCATGCGCCACCATGCCCAGCCTGTACCATTATTACGATTATTATTATTTTTTGGCTATAAGTTTAATGCAAAATATCCTCTCCAGTTTTATTGAGGTGGCTGACCTCGTCCATAACCAAATCCGCCTCTAAACTGGAATTCGGTTGCAGACCCAGCCCCAGTCTCGGCTTTCTCGTCGGCTCCAGGGGGCATGGCACTCTGCCTGTAGGTCCCTCTGTCGGCTTCCCCTCTTGTGAGTCTTGTAGGTCACTCACCTCCAGACCTTTAGGCCGAGGCCTGCCAGTCTCTGGACGGCTGTGGCATAGGGTGGCAGGCACGATCTCTAGTGGCAGATGAAGGTAGTCACGGAGATACTGGATGCCGTCATTGGTGAGGCACCAGCAGACATGTCCCCAGGCAAACGGTTCCTTCATGTAGCCTCGGAACTTGAGAGACTGCACGGCCTTCATGACATGAAGGTTGGGCACGTTCTTGTCTGCCGGCTCTGGGTGCTTAGGCATGTGGACATCCCTGCTGGCCACCATGACTTCCTCCTTAAAAGGAGTTCACAAGGCCAGGTGCAGTGGCTCACGCCTGTAATTTCAGCACTTTGGGAGGCCGAGGCAGGCGGATCATGAGGTCAGGAGATCGAGACCATCCTGGCCAATAGGGTGAAACCTTGTCTCTACTAAAATACAAAAACTTAGCCAGGCGTGGTGGCACATGCCTGTAGTCCGAGCTATTCGAGAGGCTGAGGCAGGGGAATTGCTTGAACCTGGTACGCGGAAGTTGTAGTGAGCTGAGATCTTGCCAGTGCACTCCAGACTGGCAACAGAGGCTGGAGACTCCGTCTCAAAAAAAAAAAAAGTTGTTGGGAGGCCAAGGTGGGTGGATCACAAGATCAGGAGATCGAGACCATCCTGACCAACACGGTGAAACCCTGTCTCTACTAAAAAATACAAAAATTAGCTGGACGTGGTGGCACATGCCTGTAGTCCCAGCTACTCAGGAGGCTGAGGCAGGAGAATTGCTTGAACCCGGGAGGCGGAGGTTGCGGCGAACTAAGATCGTGCCACCATACTCCAGCCCAGTGCCTGGTGACAGACCCAGACTCTGTCTCGAAAAAAAAAAAAAAAGTTGTTCGTAAATGATAGTCTGGTTCTTGTTAGGCATCAACATCTTGGCAGCTGCAGGGACCAGGGCTGGAAAGGAAGCTACTGTTGTTTTTATTTTTGAGACAGTCTTGCTCTGTTGCCCAGACTGGAGTGCAGTGGTGTGATCTTGGGTCATTGCAACCTCCATTTCCTGGGTTCAAGGAATTATCATGCCTCAGCGTCCCGACATAGCTGGGATTACAGGAGTGCACCGCCACGCCTGGCTAATTGTTTTGTAATTTTAGTAGAGACAATGTTTCCTCATGTTGGCCAGGCTGCTCTGGAACTGCTGGCCTCAAGGAATCTGCCCTCCTTGGCCTCCTAAAGGGTTGGGATTTACAGGCGTGAGCCACCGTACCTACCTTCATAATTACTGTCATTTTTTAGATGGTCTCGCACCGTTGTCCGGCCTGGAGTGTGGTGGCACGATCTCGGCTCACTGCAACCTCCGCCTCCCAGGTTTAAGCAATTCTCCCACCTCAGCCTCCTGAGTAGCTGGGATTACAGGCACCTGCCACCAACTTCAGCTAATTTTTTTGTATTTTTAGCAGAGACGGGGTTTCACTACATTGGCCAGGCTGGTCTCCAACGCTTGACCTCGTGATCCACCCGCTCAGCCTCCAAAGTGCTGGGATTACAGGCGTGAGCCAGCGCATGGCCCATTCTTACTGTTATTGTTGTTGGTGCGGAACCATAAATCACTGAAGAATGTAACCTTCTAGGCTTTTCTCTTTGGGGATATAGATTGAATAACGCAGCACCAAGCAGCACATCCCGCACTGTATCTGCATTTTCACTGATCTCGTGGTGACTGATCTTCTGGGCTGCGGTACGATCCTCACCTGGGATCACTACTGAGCTGATTTGGCTTAATCTTGAGCTCTCAGCCTCCAGGGCCTCATGCCCAGCACTAGGCAATAAAGAATTAATTTGGGTTGGGTGTGGTGACTCACGCCTGTAATCCCAGCATTTTGGGAGGCCGAAGTGGGCAGATCACTCGAGATCAGGAGTTCAAGACCAGCCTGGCAACATGACAAAAACCCGTCTCGGGCCGGGTGCGGTGGCTCACGCCTATAATCCCAGCACTTTAGGAGGCCGAGGTTGGTGGATCATGAGGTCAAGAGATCGAGACCATCCTGGTCAGCATGGTGAAACCCCATCTCTACTAAAAATACAAAAATGAGCTGGGCATGGTGGTGCGTGCCTGTAGTCCCAGCTACTTGGGAGGCTGAGGCAGGAGAATCGCTTGAACCCAGGAGATGGAGGTTGCAGTGAACTGAGATCTTGCCACTGCACTCCAGCCTGGTGACAGAGTGAGACTCCAACTCAAAAAAAAAAAAAAAAAAAAAGAATTATTTTGGCCTTTGCCTTTGGCTCCTGGGAAGAGATTTTACCCACTCTTAAAGGGTTCTGCCTGATAAAAATGTCTTCGTTGGCCAGGCGCAGTGACTCATGCTTGTAATCCCAACACTTTGAGAAGCCAAGGCAGGTGGATCGCTTGAGTTTAGGAGTTCGAGACCAGCCTGGCCAACATAGTGAAACCCCGTCTCTACTAAAAATACAAAAAATTAGCTGGGGGTGGTGGCGGGCACGTGTTATCCCAGCTACTCAGGAGGCTGAGGCAGGAGAATTACTTGAACCCAGGAGGCGGAGGTTGCAGTGAGCAGAGATTGCGTCATTGCACTCCAGCCTGGGCAACAAGAGCAAAACTCTGTCTCAAAAAAAGAAAAAAAAAAGTCTTTGTTTAGCTAGAGTCTGTGGCCTCAGCTTTCCCATCTGTAAATGAGCATAACATTGTTCAAACATCACAGTTTATTTTTATTTATTTATTTATTGAGGCCACGTCTCAATGTTGTCCAGGCTGGAGTGCAAATGGGGTGATCTCGGCTCACTGCAACTTCTACCTCCTGAGTTCAAGCAATTCTCCTGCCTCAGTACCCCAAATAGCTGGGACTACAGGCGCCTGCCACAAGGCCTGGCTAATTTTTGTATTTTGGTAGAGACAGGGTTTTACCATGTTGGCCAGGCTGGTCTCCAACTCTTGGCCTCAAGTGATTCTCCCACCTTGGCCTTCAAAAGTGCTGCAATTACAGTTGTGGGCCTCTGCGCCTGGCCTTGTGCCTTGAGTTTTTTAAAGGCAAAGTCACCAGCAAGATCTGAACATTATCTCTCTTCTTAAGGAAGAAAGGGACTGGGGCGGGGGCTTAGGCAACATAGGGAGACCCCATCTCTACAAATAATAATAAAAAAATTAAGATGGGCACAGTGGCTCACGCCTGTAATCCCACCACTTTGGGAGGCTGAGGCAGGCTGATCACCTGAGATCAGGAGTTCGAGACCAGCCTGACCAACATGGAGAAACCCTGTCTCTACTAAAAATACAAAATTAGCCGGGTGCAGTGGCACATGCCTGTAATCCCAGCTACTCTGTAGGCTGAGGCAGAAGAATTGCTTGAACCCGGGAGGCAGAGGTTGTGGTGAGCTGAGATCGCGCCACTGCACTCCAGCCTGAGCAACAAGAGCTAAACTCTGTCTCAAAAAAAAAAAAATTAGCTGGGTGTGGTGGTGCACAGCTGTGGTCCCAGCTTCCAGGGAGGCTGAGCTGGGAGGATCCCTTGAACCCAGGAGTTAGAGGGTGCAGTGAGCTATGATGGCGCCACTGTACTCCAGCCTGGGCAACAGAGTGAGACCGTTTCAAAAAATAATAATAAATAATTTTTAAAAAGAAGGGAGAAAAGTTCTTCTCCGGATGTGGACCCTTTTCCCGAATCTCGTGCTGTGTTCCTCAGCCCCCACAGGCAGCTGAAATATGTCATCGCCCACCCACTGCTTCCTGTCTGTGTTAGATTCTTGGGAGCTGCCATAACAAATCATCACCAGCTTGCTGGCTTAAAACCAGAATTTATTCTTTTTCTGAGACAGAGTCTCCCTCTGTCGCCCAGGCTGGAGTGCCGTGGTGCAATCTCAGGTCATTGCAACCTCCACCTCCCAGGCTCCAGCAGGTCTTCTGACTCACCCTCCTGAGTAGCTGGGATTACAGGCCTGCGCCACCACACCTGGCTCATTTTTGCATTTTTAGTGGAGACGGGGTTTCACCATGTTGGCCAGGCTGGTCTCGAACTCCCGATCTCAGGCGATCTGCTTACCTTGGCCTCCCAAAGTGCTGGGATTACAGATGTGAGCCACCGCGCCCAGCCCCCAAGAATTTATTCTTCCACTGTTCTGGAGGCCAGAGTCTGAATCAAGGCGCCGACAGAGCCATGCCATCTCCGAAGCCTCTGGGGAAGGTTCCTTCCTTGCCTCTTCCAACTTCTGGTGGCCCCTGGTGGTCGTTGGCTTCTGGCTACATCACTACAATATGCCTCCTCTGTCTCGTGGCCTTCTCTCCTCTGTCTGTGTCCAAGTGTTCCTCTTCTGTTTCTCTCTTTCTCTCTCTCCTTCTTTTTTTTTTTGAGACAGAGTCTCACTCTGTTCTGTCACCTAGGCTGGAGTGCAGTGGCGCGATCTCGGCTCACTGCAACCTCTGCCTCCCGGGTTCAAGTGATTCTCCAGCCTCAGCCTCCCGAGTAGCTGGGACTACAGGTGCCCACGACCGCGCCCAGCTATTTTTTTGTATTTTTAGTAGAGACAGAGTTTTGCCATACTAGCCAGGCTGATCTTGAACTCCTGGCCAGAATTCTTTTTTGGTTTTTTTGGAGACAGAATCTCACTGTGTTGCTCAGGCTGGAGTGCAGTGATATGGTCATAGTTCACTGTAGCTTCAAACTCCAGGGCTCAAGTGATCCTCCCACCTCCTGACTAGCTGAGACTATAGGCATACACCTCCCTGCTGGCCTATTGCTTTTTACTTTTTTGGTAGAGACAGGCTCTAGCAATGGTCTTGAACTCTTGGGCTGGTCTTGAACCCCTAGACTCAAGTGATGTGCCTGCCTCGGCCTCCCAAAATGCTGGGATTACAGGTGTGAGCCACCGCATCTGGCCTGTCTTTTTTCTTTAACAACTTTATTTATTTTTGAGACAAGCTTGCTCTGTTGCCCGAGCTGGAGTGCGATGGCACCATCATAGCTCACTGCAGCCTGGACTTCCCAGGCTCAAGCCTGCCTCGGAGCAGCTAGTCCTACAGGTACATGCCACCATACCTGGCTAATTTTTATTTTTATTTTTGTAGAGACAGAGTCTCAATATGTTGCCCAGGCTGGTCTTGAACTCCTGGCCTCAAGCCTTCTGTCTCCTCTGCTCTTGGCCTCCCAAAGTGCTGGGATTACAGACAGGAGCCACCACCCCCTGACCCTGCTCCTGTCTCTTATAAAGACATCAGGTATTGACCAGATATTGGATTTAGGACCTGCCCTAAATCTAGGCTGACTTTATCTCAAGATGTTTAACCAATGACATCTGCAAAGATCCTGTTTTCAAATAAAGTCCCAACTGAGGCTCCATGTGGATATGAGTTTTGTGGTGACCTGATTCAACCCACAACAAGGCCCAAGGTAACCGGAGCTGGATGTGAAGTTCTACAGGAATTGCAAGAATGTTCACAGGTACTGGGCCGAGTTATTTCCCTCCTTTCCCACCAGGAGGCCTTGTAGTCCTGTTCCTTTTACAATATTTAGCTTTTTTTATTGTGGCAAAATGTATGTAACTTAAAATTTTGTCATTTTAACCATTTTATTTATTTCATTATTTTTTGAGATGGAGTCTTGCTCGGTCACCCAGGCTGGAGTGCAATGGCGTGATCTCGGCTCACTGCAACCTCTGCCTCCCGGGTTCAAGCGATTCTCCTGCCTCAGCCTCCTGAGTAGCTGGGATTACAGGCGCTTGACACCACACCCAGCTAATTTTTTGTATTTTTAGTAGAGATGGGGTTTCACCATGTTGGTCAGGCTGATCTCGAACTCCTGACCTCAAGTGATCCGCTTGCTTTGGCCTCCCAAAGTGCTGGGATTACAGGTGTGAGCCACCACGCCCGACCCTTGTTGTCAATTCTTTTAGTTAAGAATTTGAGCAGGTGTGGTGGCTCATTCCTGTAATCCCAGCATTTTGGGAGGCCAAGGCAGGCACATCACTTGAGTCCAGGGGTTCAAGACCAGCCCAAGAGTTCAAGACCATTGCTAGAGCCTGTCTCTACCAAAAAAGTAAAAAGCAATAGGCCAGCAGCGTGGTGTATGCCTATAGTCTCAGCTAGTCAGGAGGTGGGAGGATCACTTGAGCCCTGGAGTTTGAAGCTACAGTGAACTATGACCATATCACTGCACTCCAGCCTGAGCAACACAGTGAGATTCTGTCTCCAAAAAAAACAAAAAAGAATTCTGCATTCATTTTTTCAGCTTTTTAGCATTTTTTCTAGTTGGACAATCTTAATCAGCTATTAATACATTCAAAGAGCATTTAAGGTTGGGTGTGATGGCTCACGCCTGTAATCCCGGCATTTCGGGAGGCCAAGGCGGGCGGATCACCTGATGTCAGGAGTCTGAGACCAGCCTGGCCAACATGGTGAAACCATGTCTTTACCAAAAATACAAAAATTAGCTGGCGTGGTGGGGCATGCCTGTAGTCCCAGTTACTGGGGAGGCCGAGGCAGAAGAATCGCTTGAACGCAGGAGACGGAGGTTGCAGTGAGCTGAGATCGAGCCCCTGCACTCAGCCTGGGTGATGGAGTGAGACTCCGTCTCAAAAAAAAACCCCAAAACCAAAAAAACAAAAACTAAAGGGCATTTAAGTTGTTTCCAATTATTCACAAGTCAAGCTAGGCGTACGAGCAAGCGTTAGCAAAACTACATTCTGCCGCCCGTTTTTTGTAAATAACAAAACCATTTCATATTATAAATAACATTTTATTTTGACACAGTCACACTTGTTCATTTACATATATTTACATACCGTCCATTTACATATTTTCTATGGCTACAATAGCAGAGTCCCAACAGAGATGGTATGGTCCACAAAGCTGAAAATATTTACTCTCTGGCTCTTTCCAGAAAAATCTGCCGGCTCTTGGCCTATGTGCAATTGAATAAATCTGTAGTAGGAATTCCTAGAAGGAAAAACATTCCCCAGAAGGTTTTAAAAGTCCATCTGCGGATGTTACAGGTCTGCCTGTAATAAAATCTCCAAAAGCTATTTATGAGCTTTTCTGTTTTTTTTTTTGAGACAGAGTCTCACTGTGTTGCCCAGGCTGGAGTGCAATGGCCCAACCTCGGCTCACTGCAACCTCCACCTCCTGGGTTCAAGCGATTCTCCTGCCTCAGCCTCCCAAGTAGCTGGGATTACAGGCGCCCCTCACTACACCCAGCTAATTTCGTATTTTTTATTTTTTTGAGACTGAGTCTCACTCTGTTGTCCAGACTGGAGTGCAGTGGCGTGATCTTGGCTCACCGCAACCTCTGACTTCCTGGTTGAAGCGATTCTCCTGCCTCAGCCTCCCAAGTAGCTAGGATTACAGGCATGCAGCACCATGCCCAGCTAATTTTTGTATTTTTTAGTAAAGAGGGTTTCACCATGTTGGCCAGGCTGGTCTCGATCTCCTCATGATCTGCCCTCATTGGCCTCCCAAAGTGTTGGGATTATAGATGTGAGCCACCGTGCCTGGCTAATTTTGTATTTTTTTAGTAGAGGTGGGGTTTCGCCATGTTGGTCAGGCTGGTCTCGAACTTCTGACCTCAAATGATCCACAGCCTCAGCCTCCCAAAGTGCTGGGATTACAGACGTGAGCCACGGCACCCGGCCTGACAAGGGTCTTCAGATCACTCCTCAGTGCCTTCCAACCCACCATACAGAGCACAAAGCTTGAACCGTAAGGCAGAATGAGAACATGGGGAAACAAAATGTTAAAAAATAACCAGCCAGACAAAAACATCCCTAATGGTGGAAATGCTCTTTTCATTTGGTCGCAATGATTACCACTGTGATCCTCTACTGCCACAATGTCAGCCCCTGACGCCGAAACTTGGTGACACTTCTGCGTTCGTCCCCAGTGAGGGCTGAGGTCCACGACCTGGGAACTCCCAGAATGGGTGACTGATGCCAAGGATGTGGACCAGCCTCTGCAAGGACTGGCACCTTTCTTTTGTGCACCCCAGACTTTTTTGTTGGGTGGTGGATTCTGATTGGCTTCCTTCCCCAACAATTGCTACCAAAATACCTGAAACCGTAAAACACCCTTGTCAAGGATGGATCCTGGTTTTGTGAGGGGTAAACAATCTCTGCTGCAAATTTTACATAAGTGAGCGATCAGGTGAGCCTACTGCTGACTCCCCTCTGACCTTAAGCGTGGGCAGAGCCGAGCTCTTGTTCATTTGCTATTTGCTGTTCACTGCTCCCAACACCCAACTGTTGTGCTTGACAACAAACACATGAATTTAAGAAGGAGAGTTCCAGCCGGGCGGGGTGGCTCACCCCTGTAATCCCAGCACTTTGGGAGGCTGAGGCGGATGGATCATGAGGTCAGGAGTTCAAGACCAGCCTGGCCAACATGGTGAAACCTGTCTCTACTAAAAATACAAAAATAAAATGGGCATGGTGGCGTTGTGCCTGTAATCCCAATTACTTGGGAGGTTGAGGCAGGAGAGTTGCTTGAGCCTGGGTGACAGAGGTTGCAGTGAGCCGAGATCGTGCCACTGCACTACAGCCTGGGCAACAGAGCAAGACTCCAACTCAAAGTTAAGGAAAAAAAGAAAAAGGGTTAGTTCCTAGACTAATATGCGTCGTTGACATAAATATTCTGTGTGTGATTGTATTCAACACATTTCATTTTTTGGTTAATTGTGCTTTTAAAAAATATCCATCATTCTTGTAAATATATACACCTACTGGGTGCCCACAAAATTAAAAATTAAAAAATTTTAATTCCCTAAAAATAAGAAAGGAGACCAAGCATGTGGAGAAATAAATGTCTCAACACACGATAAGAATACATTGGAATGCTTTTACAGAAAAAACCAGGACAGGAGCTTAAAAAAAAAAGAAAAAGAGAAAAAAAAGAATATATTGGACTGGCCCTTCTTTTATTTTGACAGTGATATTAAATCTCTTGGCTGGGCGCAGTGGTTCATCACTGAGATCCCAGCATTTGGGGAGGCCGAGGCAGGAGGATTGCTTGAACCCAGGAGTTAGAGGTCAGCCTGGGCAACATAGCGAGACCGCGTCACAACAGCAGCTTGCGTTTGCAATTCGTCGGTTTTCTGCACAATTCTGTCTCTTCGCATCAATTGTGTGTGTGTGATGGAGGGATTTGGGGCAGGGGAAGCTATTTCTGCTTCATTTCCTGACGCTGACTCTCTGGGCAGCAGGGTCCCTGGGGTACCGGGGCGCCTTTGCACGTGTTTGGCAGGGAGAGTCCTGGCCCAGCCCCGGCACGTAGGGCCGCGCTTCCACTGGCCGCCGCCAGGGGACGCGCGAGGCTGCAGATGCGGCTTTGGAGTGAAGCCCGAGGGTCGAGGGGCGGGGCGGTCGAGGGGCGTGGCCGCGTGCAGCCGGCCCAGATTCCTTTCTGGCCAGTTCCTTCCAGGAGCTGCTCCCAAGTCCGCAGCGCCCTCTGCTACTCACCCTGCGGTCTTGTAGCTGAGCGTTATTTTCCCACCGTCGGTTGAGCCTATTTTCCCATGCTCATTTGCAGCCAAGTTTCCATCTCGCATCCTTTGCGTCCCCCTTTCCTGCACCCTCCTTTGCACCCCCATTTCCTGCCTTGCTTTGAGCCCACAATTCCCAGCTCTCCTTTGCACCCTACATTTTCCCACGCTTTCTTGTATACCTATTTATCACCCTCTTTTGTGCCCCCATTTCCAGGCCCTCAGCCCCTGGCTCTGAGGCTCCTTATTTCAAATGACCTTTTTTTTTTGTTTTTTGAAACGGAGTTTTGCTCTTTCTGCCCAGGCTGGGGTGCAGTGGCATGATCCCGGCTCACGGCTGACTGCAACCGCTGCCTCCCGGGTTCAAGTGATTCTCCTGCCTCAGCTTTGCGAGTAGCTGGGATTACAGGCATGCGCCACCATGCCTGACTAATTTTGTATTTTTAGTAAGACTGGGTTTCTCCATGTTGGTCGGTCTGGTCTTGAACTCCTGACCTTAGATGATCTGCCCTTCTCAGCCTCCCAAAGTGCTGGGATTACAGGCGTGAGCCACTGAGCCGGGCCTCAGATGACCTCTTAAAGAAAGCTGTAGAGGCCCAGGCTCACATCTGTAATCCCAGCACTTTAGGAGGCCGAGGTGGGTGGATCATGAGGTCAAGAGCTCGAGACAAGCCCGACGAACACAGTGAAACCCCGTCTCTACTAAAAATACAAAAATTAGCTGGGTGTGGTGGTGTGTGCCTGTAGTCCCAGCTACTCAGGAAGGTGAGGCAGGAGAATTGCTTGAACCCAGGAGGCAGAGGATGCAGTGAACTGAGATCTTGCCATTGCACTCCAGCCCAGGCGACAGTGCAAGACTCCATCTAGAAAAAGAAAAAAGAAAAAAAGCTGTGGAAGGACACACTCCTGGCTGTGACGGCACACCTCTGTGAACATCATGCTTAGTTCTTCATTTTCCAGGAAGCAGGTGATTTGACAAACATTCATTAAATTAAAGTGTAAGCTATTTCTCTCATTGGAGCCATCCCCCATCCCCCAATCCATGAAGGATCTGGACTCAGACATACCCCGGCCCAGGGTTGGACAGAGAGGGGATGGGGTGGGCCAGTGTGGCCCTGATGAGGTGAGGGTGGCACAAAGTGGGCTACAGACTGCGGGATCTGGGCCTGGAGGTCTTCTGGGCCCACATACACGTTTTTGGTCCGGAAATGCTAACTACATCTATCATGGAGAAAAGCCCAGTGACTGCTACTTGGGAGGCTAAGGTGGGAAGATCACTTGAGCCAGGGAGGTCATGGCTGCAGTGAGCCATTGCACCACTGCACTCCAGCCTGGGCAATGGAGCAAGATCCTGTCTCAAAAGAAAAGCCCAGTGACCAATGGCACACAGCTCCAGGACTCTCTGCCTCACAGGTTCCTGCCCTCATGTTATTCTTGGGGCTTCAAAGCCTGACCGTGGCTTTGCTTCCTGTGTGGCCTCAGGCAGGTCCCTTGGCCTCTCTGAATCCTGTCTGAAGGACGAGTCAACTGGGGGCTGGGGACTGGGGACTGGGTGGCCTGGTGGCTTGTAGCTAGATTCCTGCCTCACAGAGCCTCCAGATCCATTCATTCATTCTCCACGGGTTTCTTTCAATTTTTTTTTCTTGAGATGGAGTCTCGCTCTGTTGCCCAGGCTGGAGTGCAGTGGCGCAATCTCAGCTCACTGCAAATTCTGCCTCCTGGGTTCAAGCAATTCTGCCTCAGCCTCTCACGTAGCTGGGACTACAGGCGCATGCCACTAAACCTGGCTGATTTTTTTTTATGTGACATTTGGATAGCATGGTTTTTGTACTTTCAGTAGAGACAGGGTTTCACCATATTGGCCAGGCTGATCTCGAACTCCGGACCTTGTGATCTGCCCGCCTGGGCCTCCCAAAGTACTGGGATTACAGGCATAAACGGGTTTCTTAAGTACTGCAGTGCCAGGCTTTGGGGGCACAGCTGTATATATATATATATATTTTTTTTTTTTTTTTTTGAGACAGAGTCTCACTCTGCTGCCTACGCTGGAGTGCAATGGCATGATCTTGGCTCACTGCCACCTCCACCTCCTGTGTTCAAGCAATTCTCCTGCCTCAGTCTCCCGTGGGATTACAGGCGCATACCACAATGCCTGGCTAATTTTGTGTTTTTAGTAGAGACAGGTTTTCAACATGTTGGCCAGGCTGGTCTCGAACTCCTGACCTCAGGTGATTTGCCCACCTTGGCCTCCCAAAGTGCTGGGATTACAGGTGTGAGCCACTGCGCCCAGCAGGGGGCACAGTTGTTAATAGGACAGCCCAAGTTCCCCCTTGGATCCTCCAGTCTACTAGGAGATGTCAACTGTGCAAGTGGTCAGTGCTGGGCACTATGCCCACGGGATCCCGGTGGCATCTGGAGGATACCAGGGCAGCACCCCCTGCCTTTTCTCTTTCCCTGGTGTGGCCTGTTTGAAGGATGAGGAGCCAACAGGGGATGGTTTGGGGCACCTGCTTCCCTGGACCCTGGGTCTTGCTCCACTACCCAATTGTGATGTGATAAAAGGCTTACAACTAGGGCAGGGGGCAGCTGCTGGGCAGCCTTGGACAACCACAGGCAGCCAGACATAGAGGGCAGAGCCAGTCAGCGTTGGTGCCCCATCTCAGATCCCTATCATCTTGGGAAACAGTAGCCCCGAGGTTCAGGAAGATGCTAAGTTAAATGTCCAGGGCGCCCCAGTCTGTCCAGCATGGCTGAAATCCACGCTCCCTATTCTTCCTTGAAGAAACTGTTACCTTTACTCAATGGCTTCGTGGCTGTAAGTATGTCACAATCCAGGCCCCTGGTATGTTGCAGCCCTTCCTCCACGGTCGGCTCCCTGAAAGACAGAAATAAGTTGATCCAAATTGGCATCGAGATCTGTGGTTCCCTAGAGAAGCAGGAGGGATGTAGGGCAGACGGAGGAGGAGGAGCAGGAAGCGCTGGGACCTCCCGTCAACCCAGAACTGGTGAAATCCAGCACAACGAGTGTGATCTGGGAGAGCCCGGGTGGGGGGGTGGAAGAGTTTGGCTCTAAGTCAAATCCTGAGGCAGATCAAGTTGTTCAGGAAGGTCAGAAGGAAGGGTTACTTTCTTGATCTTTTAAATTTGTCAAGACATTTTTTTTCCTTACTGTAAAAGTAATCCGAAACGTACATTGCTAAAGAATTGTCAGGCCAGGCGCGGTGGTTCACGCCTATAATCCCAGCACTTTGGGAGGCCGAGGCTGGTGGGATCATGAAGTCAGGAGTTCAAGACCAGCCTGGCCAAGATGGTGAAACCCCCGTCTCTACTAAAAATACAAAAAAAATTAGCTGGATGTGGTGGTGGGTGCCCGTAATCCCAGTTATTCAGGAGGCTGAGGCATGAGAATTGCTTGAACCCGGGCAGCAAAGGTTGGCAGTGAGCTGAGATCGTGCCATTGCACTCTAGCCTGGATGACAGTGAAACTCTGTCTCAATTTAAAAAAAAAAAAAAAGTAATTGTTTTCATTGAGGCATAGTCTAAGGAAAAGCTGCCAGGAAAGAGAAGGAAATGAAGTATCATTCCTTGTCTCTTTACTTGTAACATTTTAAAAAGAATTAAGGCGGGCAGGGGAGTGGGTGGCTCACACCTGTAATCCCAGCACTTTGGGAGGCTGAGGCAGGGGGATTCCTTGAGCCATGAGTTCGAGACCAGCACGGCAATATAGTGAGAACCCCAATCCTGTTTTAAAAAATAATAATAAAGTGTTCCATACAAGGGGCCAAGCCCACTTTCTTGCAGATTGTGAACAGCTGCTTTTGAGCTACACTAACAGAACTGCATAGTTTCAACAGATAACGTAAGGCCTGCAGAGGCCATGATATCTGGGTTTTTCAGAAAAAAAAAATTGCTAAGCCCTGTCCTATGACATCATTTTATATTTATTTTTAGACAGAGTCTTGCTCTGTTGCCCAGGCTGGAGAGCAGTGGCATGATCTTAGCTCCCTGCAACCTCTGCCTCCCGGGTTTAATCGATTCTCCTGCCTCAGGCTCCTGAGTACCTGGGATTACAGGTGCACACCACCATGCCTGGCTAATTTTTGTATTTTTAGTAGAGACAAGGTTTTGCCATGTTGGCCAGGCTGGTCTTGAACTCCTGACCTCAGGTGGTCTGTCCGCTTTGGCCTCCCAAAGTCCTGGGATTACAGGCATGAGCCACTGTGCCCGGCCTATTGAGACAAGGTCTTGCTATGTCATCCAGGCTGGAGTACAGTGGCGCAGTCATAGCTCACTGCGGCCTCAACCTCATGGGTTAAAGTGATCCTCCCAATGTGGAAGTCTGAGTAGCTGAGACTACCGGCACCCGCCACCATGCCCGGCTAATTCTGGGGGAGGGGGAGATGGGGGACAGATGAGGTCTCACCAAGCTGGTCTTAAACTCCTGGGCTCAAGTGATACTCTCGCCTTGACTTCCCAAAGTGCTGGAATTATAGGCATGAGCCACTGAACTCACCCAGTTCTATTTGTATCCAACTAACAGATCACTCTTCTGATTTCTGTTCTAAAGGTGTCTGGCATCATCCTCGTCGGCCTGGGCATTGGTGGGAAATGTGGAGGGACCCCCCTCACGAGTGTCCTTGGGGTGTCCACCGCATACCTGCTTCATGTGGGCTTTCTGTGCCTGGTATTGGGATGTGTCACGATACTGCTCGGCTGTACCGGGTGGTATGGAGCAATTAGAGAGAGCAGAGGCATGCTCTTGTTTGTAAGTTGCATCTGCGCACAGACCCCAAAACTGCCTCCCAAAACATACAAGTAGTTTTTTTTTTTTGAGATGGAGTTTCCCTCTTGTTGCCCAGGCTGGAGTGCAGTGGTGCGATCTCGGCTTACCACAACCTCTGCCTCCTGGGTTCAAACGATTCTCCTGCCTCAGTCTCCCGAGTAGCTGGGACTACAGGTGTGCATCACCACTCCCAGCTAATTTTTGTATTTTTAGGAGAGACGGGGTTTCACCATGTTGACCAGGATGGTCTTGATCTCCTGACCTTGTGATCTGCCTTCCTCAGCCTCCCAAAGCATGTGAGCCACCGCGCCCAGCCCACATACAAATCTTTTACTGTTACTGTGCGTGTTGCAAACAACGTTGCTTGGTGTCCCCTATTTTTTTTTTAGGGACAGGGTCTTGCTCTGTCACCCAGGCTGGAGTGCAGTGGTGTAATCTCGGCTCACTGCAACCTCCTCCTCCTGGGTTCAAGCGATTCTCCTGCCTCAACCTCCAAGTAACTGGGATTATAAGCGCCCGCCACCGTGTCCATCTAATTTTTGTATTTTTAGTAGAGATGGGGTTTTACCATGTTGGCCAGGTTGGTCTTGAACTTCTGACCCCAGAAGATCCACCCACCTTGGCCTTCCAAAGTGCTGAGATTACAGGCATGAGCCACTGTGTCTAGCTGTTTTTTTTTGAGACAGGGTCTTGCTGTGTTGCCCAGGCTGGAATGCAGTGGTATAATCTCGGCTCACTGCAGCCTCCAATTCCTGGGCTCAATCGATCCTCTCACTTCAGCCCCCCAGTCAGCTGGGACTACAGGCATGCACCACCATGCCCAGCTAATTTTTATATTTTTGTGGAGGTGGGCTCTCCTTACGTTGCCTAGGCTGGTCTTGAACTCCTGAGCTCAAGCGATCCTCCCACATTGGCCTCCCAAAGTGGTGGGATGACAGGTGTGAGCCACCGGGCCCAGCCCAGATTTCAATAACAACAACAACAGCAACGATAAGAACGGGTATGAATGGGAACAGATGAAAGGGAGCCAGGAGCTGACTTGACTTTGCCCCCTATGGCTTCAGGGGGCTCCACAAAACCCTGAGATCCCCTGAGCTGGTTCCACCCCCTCATTGAACAGATGGGGAAACTGAGTCTCAGGGAAGCCGTTTCTCCACAATATGTAACTGCACGACCTCCCCTCTGCTTGTGTATTTCTTCATTGCTTTCCACCATGCATTTGAATTTTATCCGAAAAAGCAGCCAGCAAATGTTATTTACCACTGGCTCCCCTCGGCGGTCACTGGCCTCTCCCATTCAGTCCGTCGGGGGTTTGTTGTCACTGCTCCTCGTCGTTGTCCCTCCTGCCTCTCTGTGGGTCCAGAGCTTCCCTCTCAGGCTTCCTGAAACGGGGGCCCAGCTATTATCTTCCCAGAATACCTCACTGCCGGCATCCTTGACCTCCCAATGTGCAGAAGAGTGACCCCTGGGAGAAATACAAACCACCAGCCCCTCATCCTCCACCTTCAGGTGTGAGTTCTCTTTCTCCCTCTCTCTTCCTTCCTTCCTTTCTTTCTTTTCTTTCGAGATGGGGTCTCACTCGGTCACCCAGGCTGGAGTGCAGTGGTGCAATTTGAGCTCACTGCAACCTCCACCTCCTGGATTCAAGCGATTCTCCTGCCTCAGCCTCCCGAGTAGCTGGGATTACAGGCACCTGCCACCACGCCCAGCTAATTTTTGTATTTTTAGTAGAGATGGGGTTTCACTGTGTTGGCCAGGCTGGTCTCAAACTCCTGACATTGTGATCTGCCCTCCTCGGCCTCCCAAAGTGCTGGGATTACAAATGTGAGCCACCATGCCCGGCCAAGTTCTTTCAAACTGGAGAGGCCAGGGTGGCCTGGGGGTGAAGCGTCGGGGGACAGGGACAGCTCCTTCCCTGCAGGGCACAAGGTCGGGACGAGGCTGAGCAGGCTTTCAGCACCCCGCCACACGTGTCTTTCAGTGCATCCTGTCAATGATCATTGTCCTTGTTGTGGAAGTCACAGCTGCCACCATGGTCCTTCTTTTCTTTCCAATTGTAAGTATAGCCCTGCTCCTCCCATGCAGCATTAGAAAAATACAGAACCAAGGCTGGGCGCAGTGGCTCACGCTTGTAATCCCAGCACCTTGGGAGGCCGAGGCAGGTGGATCGCCTGAGGTCAGGTGTTCGAGACCAGCCTGGCCAACATGGTGAAACCCCATCTCTACTAAAAATACACAAAAAAATTAGCTGGGCTTGGTGGCATATACCTGTAATCCCAGCTATTCGGGAGGCTGAGGCAGGAGAATCGCTTGAAGCCAGGAGGTAGAGGTTGCAGTGAGCTGAGATTGCACCACTGCACTCCAGCCTGGGCAACAGGAGCAGAACTCCATCCATCCATCCATCCGTCCATCCGTCCATCCATCCAGAAAGAGAGAGAGAGAAGACTACAAAGAACCTGGCGAGTGTAAAACTATGAATAAAGGTTTAGGCAAGTTAAGATACATCCACACAGTGGAGTTCTGAATACCCACGTACCGGGAAGGAGGCGGCTCTCTGGGCACCGGATGGAATTCTCTCCAGCGTAGAGTGCTGTCCTCACTGGCATCCTCCCCAGAGGCTGACCCTGAAACAAGAATTCCAAGGCATGTGGTTTATTTGGGAGGTGATCCCAGAAAGCACCTGCAGGGGACATGGGCAATGAGGCAGGTAAGGGAAGACAGCCCTCAAAAGGGGACGCTGGGCACAGCACAGAACACACACCTACGTTATTCCACTCCAGTGGAGAGGGAGCTGGGGTATTGATCCAGTGATTAATTGAGGGCTGCTCCCAAGAGGCACGTGGGCTCAGAGGCCAGAGAATCCTCACTTGCTGGCAATAAGGGGCCAGGGCAGTGGGCACAGAGCTGACAAGGGCCACAGGGTTATGGGCAGGCCACCGAGAGCCCCTGCTGCTCTTGTCAAGAACAGCCAGACGCAGAGAAAAACAAGCGCAGCATAAACCAAAGAGGAAAAATAGTGAAAATATGCTTTGCTTTGACACACACAGAAAATCTCTTTGGGGGCACAGGAAACAGTTAACAGTCACTGCCATGGAGTGGGAGGGAGGACATTTTTTGGCTGGGAGGAGGGGGTGGGAGAGAGACTTTTCATGGTCTGCCCTTCCGTCCATTGTCAATTTCGAACCACGTGCCTCTGTCATCGCTTTGCGAAAGGATTTTTTTTAAAACCTTTATTTAAAAAACAAAATTAAATGTGCTCCTTTTGTGCAGAGAGAGATTCCGTGGAAGATGATATTCCATTCTCTAATGGAGTTTCAGCTCCATCGTGGGTGCAGCAGGCTGTGGGCGATTCCAAAGAGCAGATGATTAAATTCGTGTGTGATGGGTACAGAGAGATACCCTTGGCTCCAGACCCACGCGGCTCCCTGTTTCCCTCTCTTGGGGGGCACAGTAGCCTCTGAGTGTCTTCCTCTAGCACAGACCCAAGAGCTGAGGGTAGGAAAAACAAAGGCAGCGCAAGGGAAGCCCCTACCTCCCCACGCTATCCTCCAACACCCTGGCCAATGAACGGCGCCACTCTTGCTAGTTGGGGCACTGATCACTTCCTGTCCCATCTGTGAGGTTCGAGATGTGGCCTTGGAGCACAGCTTCGTGACCCTGAGGAAGAACTACAGAGGTTACAGTGAGCCAGACGACTACTCTACACAGTGGAACTTGGTCATGGAGAAGGTGAGACTTGCTTCCAAAGAAAAAAAAATAGTGGTAAAAGATACACAACGAGGCCGGCCATGGTGCTTCACGCCTCGTAATCCCAGTGCTTTGGGAGGCCGAGGCAGGTGGATCACCTGAGGTTCAGGAGTTTGAGACCAGCCTGGCCAACATGGCAAAACCCTGTTTCTACTAAAACTACAAAAATTAGCCAGGTGTGGGGGTGTGTGCCAGAAATCCCAGCTCCTCAGGAGGGGGAGGCAGGAGAATCACTTGAACCTGGGAGGCAGAGGCTGCAGTGAGCCGAGGTTGTGCCACTGCACTCCAGTCTGGGCGACAAAGCGAGATTCCATCTCAAAAAATATATATAATAATAATGGCCAGGCACGGTGGCTTACACCTTCAATCCCAGCACTTTGGAGGCCAAGGCAGGCAGATCACCTGAGGTCAGGAGTTTGAGACCATCCTGGTCAACATGGTGAAAGCCTATCTCTACCAAAAATACAAAAATTAGCTGGGTGTGGTGGTGGGTGCCTGTAATCCCAGCTGCTCGGGAGGCTGAGGCAGGAGAATCACTTGAACCCGGGAGGCAGAGGTTGTAGTGAGTCAAGATCGCACCACTGCACTCCAGCCAGCCTGGGCAACAGGAGCGAAACTCCGTCTCTAAATAAATAAACTGCTGAGATTGAGGAGCTGTTTGTTACTGCTGCATAACTTAGCCCAGCCTGGCTGATACAGGGGTTGTGGCTAACCTGTTTCTTTTTCCCACATCCCCAGCTGTGGCTAATGTAGGAATGGTGGCTCACGCCTGTAATCCCAGCACTTTGCAATGTGGACGCAGTAGAGGTCAGGAGTGAGAGACCAACCTGGCCAACATGGTGAAACCCGGTCTTTACTAAAAATACAAAAATTAACCTGGCGTGATGGCAGGCTCCTGTAGTCCCAGCTACCTGGGAGGCTGAGGCAGGAGATTCGCTTGAAACTGGGAGGCGGAGGCTGCAGTGAGCTGAGATTGTGCCCCGACACTCGAGCCTGGCCAACAGAGCGAGACTCTGTTGAAAAGAAAAGGGGGTTCACAGAAGGCCTTTCTGGGTGGGGGGACATTTGGATAGAGACCCGAATGAAATAAGGGAGAAAACCATGCAGGTATTTAGAAGAAGAACATTGCAGAAAGAGTAAACAGCCGGTGCAAAGGCTCTGAGCCAGGAGCTAGCTGTGTTTGTGGACAGCAGAGGAACCAATGTGGCTGGAGCTGAATGAATAAAGGGGAGGACTGGGAGCAGGTAAGGGCAGGAGGTGACAGGCAGATTGCACAGGGCCTTATGGACCACTGAGGAGTTCAGCTTTTTTTCTTCTTTTCTTTTTAGAGACAGGATCTTGCTGTGTTGTCCAGGCTGGAATGCAGTGGTGTGATCATAGCTCACTGCAGCTTTGATCTCCTGGGTTCCAGCGATCCTCCAGCCTCAGTCTCCTGAGTAGCTGGGACTGCAGGCGTCTGCCACCATGCCTGGCTAATTTTTAAATTTTTTGCCGAGATGGGGGTCTCACTCTGTTTCCCAGGCTATGAGTTCAGCTTCTAAGAGTGAGATGGGAGCTGGGGAGAGTTCTGAGCTGGGCTGGGATGGTTGTAAGGGGATGTTTAGCGGTCTCTGGAATATTGTGACCACACTAGACAGTAGCCATGGCAACCATGATTTCTGATGTTTTCATTATTTTATTATTTGAAAGAGACTCTCCAAGTATTTCTTCTCCTCTCTGTAGCTAAAGTGCTGTGGGGTAAAGAACTACAGAGATTTTTCTGGCTCTTCCTTTGAAATGACAACAGGTCACACTTACCCCAGGGGTTGCTGTAGATCCATTGGAACCGTGGCCTGTGACGGACGCAATGTGTCCACATACGTCATCCACCAGAAGGTAACTGGAGATTTTGTGTGTTGCCTTGACAGACCCCTGAGGGCTGGTGACTTTCTTATTTTATTGTTTTGAGACAGAGTTTCCCTCTTGTTGCCCAGGCTGGAGTGCAGGGGTGTGATCTCAGCTCACTGCAACCTCCGCCTCCCAGGTTCAAGTGATTCTCCTGCCTCAGCCTCCCAAGTAGCTGGGATTACAGACATGCACCACCACATCCGGCTAATTTTTTATTTTCAGTAGAGACAGGGTTTCACCATGTTGATCAGGCTGGTCTTTAACCTCAGGTGATCCACCCACCTTGGCCTCCCAAAGTGCTGGAATTACAGGCATGAGCCACTGTGCCTGGCTGCTCATCTAATTTTTTAAACAATTTATTGAAGAGACAAGGCCTTGCTATGTTGCCCAGGCTGATCTTGAACTCCTGGCCTCAAACGATCCTTCCATCTCAGCCCCCCAAGTATCTGGGACTACAGGTGCACACCACCACACCCGGCTAATTTTTATATTTTTTGTAGAGACAGGGTTTCGCCATGCTGTCCAGGCTGATCTTGAACTCCTGGACTCAGGGAATCTGCCAGCCTCAGCCTCTCAAAGTGCTAAGATTACAGGTGTCCATCGTGCCCAGCTTTATTTATTCATTTAGAGATGGAGTCTCAATCTGTCACCAGGCTAGAGTGCAGTGGTGCAATCTTGGCTCACTGCAACCTCAGACTCCTGGGTTCAAGTGATTCTCCTGCCTCAGCCTCCCGAGTAGCTGGGATTACAGGCCCATGCCACTATGCCCAGCTAATTTTTATGTTTTTAGTAGAGATGGGGTCTCACTATGTTGGCCAGGATGGTCTCGATGTCTTGACCTTGTGATTCACCTGCCTCATCTCCCAAAGTGCTGGGATTTCAGGCATGGCCACCGCACCCGGCCTATTTATTTTTGAGACAGCGTCTTGCTCTGTCCCCCAGGCAGGAGTGCAGTGGCATGATCATGGCTCTCACTGCAGCCTCAACTGGCTGGGCTCAAGCGATTCTCCTGCCTCAGTCTCCCAAGTAGCTGGGACTACAGCCGCATGCCAGGCTAATCTTTACATTTTTTGTAGAGATGGAGTCACACTGTGTTACCCGGGCTGCTGGTCTTGAACTCCTGGGCTCAAGTGATCCTCCTGTCTTGGCTTCCCAAAGTGCTGGGATTATAGACATGAGCTACCATGCCTGGCCTTTGATTCTTTTACTCCTCTCAAAATTCTTATAAAGCAGATAGATCCAAGGAGTGCCATTTATAGATGGGAAAATGGTGTTCAGAGAGGTATAGTGACTTCTCCATGGTCACAGAGCTAGTAATAATCAAGGGTGTCCAACCACGCTTAGTCGCCACACTGGAACCTTAGCACCGACAAGCAGAAGGGAGTGATCGGCATGCTCTGTTGGGGGAATGAGGACAGGGAAGATGCTAGGTGGCAGGAGCAGGTAGCAGTCCAGTGAGATGGAGCAAAGGCCCTCATGGCTCTGTCCCCTTCTCCTCAGAGGATCTGAGAGGCATCTGTGCGGCCCAGTGAGTTGGGGTTGATGACGACTTGCAGTCCATGAGCCCCAAACCAGCTCCTGCTTGTTTTGGTGTTTGTTTCATCAGGGCTGTTTCCAGAAACTTCTGAAAATCACCAAGACTCAGAGCTTCACCCTGAGTGGGGGCTCTCTGGGAGCTGCAGTGATACAGGTAAGACCCAGCCTCCCTAGGGCACATCGAGCCGTTTTATTAAGCCCCGACTGTCCAGATGCGGTGGCTCACGCCAGTAATCCCAGCACTTCAGGAGGCTGAAGCGGGCAGATCAATTGAGGTCAGGAGTTCGAGACCAGCCTGACCAACCTGGAGAAACCCTGTGTCTATGAAAAATACAAACTTACCTGGGAGTGGTGGCACATACCTGTAATCCCAGCTACTCAGGAGGCTGAGGTAGAAGAATTGCTTGGACCCAGGAAGCAGAGGCTGTGAAGAGCTGAGATTGCACCATTGCATGCCAGAGTGGGCAACAAGACTGAACTCTGTCAAAAAAAAAAAAAACCAAAAAACAAAAACCTGACAAATACTGTTTTGGTTACTAGGACATAGCAGTGAACAAAACATAACACTAAAAAAAGAAAAGAAAAGAAAAGAAAAGAAAAAGAAATAAACTAAACAAAGAAGAGCAAACTAAACCCAAAGCAAGCAGAAGGAAGAAACTAAAGATTAGAGTGAAAATAAATAAAATAGAGAAAAACAGTAAGACCAAAATTTGATTCTTTGAAAAGATAAAAAAGGTTGGGTGTAATGGCTCAGCCTGTAATTCTAGCACTTTGAGAGGCTGAGGCAGGAGGAATGCTTGAGCCCAGGAGTTCGAAATCAGCCTGGGCAACATAGTGAGACCCCTGTCTCTGCAAAAACGAAAAGAAGAAAATTATCCAGCTGTGGTGGCACATGTTTGTAGTCCCAGCTATAGGATGAGGGAGGGGATCACTTGAGCCTGGGATATCAAGGCTAGCAAGGCATGAATGTGCCACTGCACTCCATCCTGAGCGACAGAGTGATACCCTGTCTTGAAAAAAGATAGACAAAACAAAATTGACAGAACTTTAGACTGAAGGGGGAAAAAGGGAAAGATTACTCAAATTACTAAAATAGGGAATGAAAGAGACACATCACTACTGACCTTACAGAAAGAAAGCAACTATTAGGGTATGGTGCGAACCTGTATGCAATAAATTAGATAACCTAGATGAAATAGGCAAATTCCTAGATAAACACGAACTACCAAAACTGACTCAAGAAGAAATAGAATATCTAAATAGATCTACAAGTAATTAGATTAAATTAGTAACCAAAAACCTCCCACGAAGAAAAGATCAGGTCCAGATATCCTCACTGGAAATACTACCAAACTTTGAGAGAAGAATTAACACCATTGTTTCACCCACAAACTCTGCCAATAAAAAGAAGGAAGACACATTTCTCAGTTTATTCTATGATGCCATTACAAGATATTGCAGTGACGTAAGAAAGTAAAACTACAGATCAATGCCTCTTTTTTTTTTTTTTTTTTTTTAAGATGGAGTCTCGCTCTGTCATCCAGGCTGGAGTGCAGTGGTGCAACCTTGGCTCACTGCAACCTCTACCTCCTGGGTTTACACGATTTGCCTGCCTCAGTCTCCACAGCTGGGACTACAGGCACACACCACCACGCCCAGCTAATTTTCGTATTTTTAGTAGAGACAGGGTTTTGCCTTGCTGGCCAGGCTGATCTGGAACTCCTGACCTTAAATGATCTGCCTCCCTCAGCCTCCCAAAGTGCTGGGATTACAGGTGTGAGCTACCGAGCCCAGCCCAGTGTCTCTTTTGAATATAGATGCAAAAATCCTCAACAAAATACTAGCAGATTAAATCCAGCAATATATAAAAAGATCAAGTGGGATGTAACCCAGAAAGGAAAGGCTGGTTAAAGATATAAATATGAATCAATAGAATATACAATATTAATAGAATGAAGGACAAAAACCATAGGGGTCTCTCAATAAATGCAGAGTATTTGACAGAATCTTTACCATTTCGTGATGGACATCTAGGAATAGAAGGGAATTTCCTCAACCTGATATCAAAAAGGGCAAGAGACAAAACAAAAAATCGATAAATGGACTTTGTCAAAATGAAAAATGTGTTTCAAGGGACATTATGAAGAAAGCGAAAAGACAACGCATGGCTTGGGAAAAAAAATTGCATCTCGGTTAACTCTATGGGACTTGTGTCCAGAATATATAAAGAATGATTATATCTTAATAATAAAAAGACAAGTAACCCAACTAAAGTGGACAAAGGATCTGATTTTATCGAAAGAAGGGATACAGCTGGCCAATAATCACAAAAATACTCTACCACCACTAGTCATTAGGGAAATGCAAATAAAAACACTCACTCCCACTAGATGGCTAAAGTAAGAAAGACAATAACAAGTGTTGACAAGGGTGTGGAGATATTGGAACCCTTACACATTATTGATGAGATTGTAAAATGGTGAAGCCACTTCCTAAAATGTTAAACATAGAATTATTTGTCACAGCAATTTCTCTCCCATGTTTATATTCAAGGTGACTGAAGACATGTATCCATACAAAAACCTTTATGTGAATGCTCACATCAGAATTACTCAAAATAATCAAAAGTAGATAAAACCCAAATGTACATCAACTGATGAATGGAAAAAGAAAATGTCTATCCTTGTCTGGGTGCAGTGGTTTATGCCTGTAATCCCAGCGCTTTGGGAGGCTGAGGCCGGGCATATCGTGGTCAGGAGTTCAAGGCCGGCCTGACCAACATGGTGAAACCCTGTCTCTACTAAAAATACAAAAATTAGGCCAGGCGCAGTGGCTCATGCCTGTAACCTCAGCCTTTTGGGAGGCCAAGGCGGGCGAATCATGAAGTCAAGAGTTTGAGACCAACCTGGCCAACATGGTGAAACCCCGTCTCTACAAAAAATACAAAAAATAAGCTGGGCATGGTGGTGAGTGCCTGTAATCCCAGCTACTCAGGAGGCTGAGGCAGGAGAATCTCTTGAACCTGCAATGCAGTGAGCCAAGATTGTGCCACTGCACTCCAACCAGGCAACAGTGAGAGACTATCTCACACACACACACACATACACACACTTAGCCAGGTGTGGTGGTAGCGCCTGTGATCCCAGCTATGTGGGGAGCTGAGGCAGGACAATTGCTTGAGCCTGGAAGGTGGGTGTTACAGTCAGCTGAGATCGTGCCACTGTACTCCCAGCCTGAGCAACAGAATGAGAATCCTTCCCAAAAAAAAAAAAAAAAAAAAAAAAAGAAGTGGACATGGATGCACTTTGTTTACTCTCTTAACTGAATTACAGTGGGGCTCCAGCTTAGCCCAGATGCTTCTTCAGCCATCTGTAAACCCTGCCCTCACCTTTCTGGAACAGGATGCTCCTCCTGCCCCCGTAACTCCACTATGATTCTGGTTCAGAGGTCTCTAGCATTGGATCCATGTTTTCTTCTTTGCCCATTTCAGTTGCCAGGAATTCTTGCCACTTTGCTGCTGTTTATCAAGCTGGGCTGACAACCCAGGGCTGGAGAAGATGGGACACCTGGGCCCACCTGGCTGCTGGAGATTCAGTCTCAGTTTTATTCCTCTGTGGCACCCACTGCTCCTGGAGGGAGATTGTTAATAAAAGACCCATGAAACCCCTGTCCAGCCTGACGCCTTTCTCCTTCCATTTTTGTCAATGATTTTACCTCAAAATACTTGAATGAGATGGTATGTCTTTGTTTCTCATACAACTTTCCTGTTTAGTAAATTACTCCTGGTGTGTGCATGGTTTTTTTTTTTTTTTTTTAAGAGAGAGTCTTGCTGTGTTGCCCAGGCTGGAGTGCAATGGCATGGTCTCAGCTCACTGCAACCTCCGATTTCCGGGTTCAAGCAATTCTGCCTCAGCCTCCTGAGTAGCTGGGATTGCAGGGGCCCACCACCACGCCTAATGTTTGTATTTTTAGTAGAGAAGGGGTTTCACGATGTTGGCCCAGCTGGTCTCAAACTCCTGACCTCAGGTGATCCACCTGCCTCAGCCTCCCAAAGTGCTAGGATTACAGGCGTGAGCCACCGCGCCTGGCCTGTAAATAACCATCTTATTCTTAGTGTCATTAACTCCAATTACAGGGAAGACAGCTGCATACTACTGCTCATGTATCGACTCGAAATCCTTATATTCAATGAAAGAGCATTGTTCATTAGACTGAGAGTCAGCTCTTTATGACTTCTGTTTCCAGAAGTATATGCTTATTAATGTCCACATGTTCACAGTACTTAGAAAGTTGAATCTGCCCTTGCTTATTCACCATGAGGAAAATTTTTTCCCCTGGCCAGTATTTTTCCAAATATAGTTCAAAAGTGATGGCAAGGGATGGCTACAACTGAAGCCAGTGCCGCTGGCAGAGTGAGGGTCCCTGCGATGGCTTTTCCGGGAGTATCCTTCCCCCTTTCCCGCAGAAACTTCCTCCCAGCTCTTTTTTTTTTGTAGAGACAGAGTCTCGCTCTGTTGCCCAGGCTATAGTGCAGTGGCGGGATCTTGGCTCACTGCAGCCTCCGCCTCCCGGGTTCAAGCAGTTCTCCTGCCTCTGAGCCTCCCAGGTAGCTGGGATTACAAGCACCTGCCACGGTGCCTGGCTGTTTTTGTTTTTTGAGACTGAGTCTCTGTTGCCCAGGCTGGAGTGCAGTGGTGTGATCTCTGCTCACTGCAACCTCCGCCTCCCAGGTTCAAGCGATTCTCCTGCCTTAGCCTCCTGAGTACTTGAAATTATAGGCACCTGCCGCCACCATGCCTGGCTAATTTTTCTATTTTTTAGTAGACATGGGGTTTCACCATGTTGGCCAGGCTGGTCTCAAACTGCTGACTTCAGGTGATCTACCTGCCTCAGCCTCCCAAAGTGCAGGGATTACAAGTGTGAGCCACCCTGCCTGGCTAACCTCACCTTCCTTTGACTTGTTGCAGAGAGAGTGTGAAATGCTGCCAGGCATGGTGGCTCACGCCTGTAATCCCAGCACTTTGGGAGGCAGAGTCAGATGGATCACAAGTCAAGAGTTCAAGACCAGCCTGGCCAACCTAGTGAAACCTTGTCTTTAAAAAAAAAAAAATACAAAATTAGCTGGGCGTGGTGGCCAGCAACTGTAATCCCAGCTACTTGGGAGGCTGAGGCAGGAGAAATCACTTCAACCCAGGAGGCAGAAGTTACAGTGAGCCAAGATCACGCCACTGCACTCTAGCCTGGCAACAGAGCAAGACTCCGACTCAAAAAAAAAAAAATTAGGCGTGGTGGCGCACATCGGTAATCCCAGCTACTCTGGAGGCTGAGGAAGGAGAATTGCTTGAACCCGGGAGGCGGAGGTTGCAGTGAGCCGAGAATGCACCACTGCACTCCAGCCTGGGCAACACAATGAGACTCCATCTCCAAAAAAAAATTAAAAAAAAAGAGAATGTGAAATGCTTGAGGAGTGCCACAGGTTCTGGGTTTCCTGCTTTCTTTGTGGTTTCATTTATCTACCCTGTTCCTCTTGCCCCCATATTTCTGAAAAGTACGAGCTACCAGCACCGGCTGTAGATGAGAATCACGTGGAAGCTTTAACAAACCACCTCATCCTGAACCACAGATCCTGTTCTAATTTAATTGAACTGGGCTGAGACTTGAGCGTGGGGATGATCCAGGTGGTTTTGAAGATAAAATCATGGGCTGGGCGTGGTGGCTCACACCTGTAATCTCAGCACTTTGGGAGGCTGAGGCGAGTTGATTACCTGAGTCGGCGGTTCAAGACCAGCCTGACCAACATGGAGAAACCAATCTCTACTAAAAATACGAAAAAGTTAGCTGGACGTGGTGGCACATGCCTGTAATCCCAGCTGCTTGGGAGGTTGAGGCAGGAGAATCGCTTGAACCCGGGAGGTGGAGGTTGCAGTGAGCCGAGATCATGCCACTGCACTCCGGCCTGGGCAACAAGAGCCAAACTCCGTCTCAAAAAAAAAAAAATTATACACACACACACACACACACACACATATATATAAAATCATGGTCACAGCTGAGCATCAAGGAACTCAGGGGTTCATTCAATGACCATAGCATTCTGAATCAATTCTTTCATTAGAGGTTGCAAAATGTAGTTTATCTAATTAATTTTCTCTTTTTTTTGAGAGAGTGTTGCTCTGTTGCTGGGCTGAAGGACAATGGCATGATCTCAGCTCACTGCAACCTCCACCTCCCAGGTTCAAGCGAGTCTCCTGCCTCAGCCTCCTGAGTAGCTGGAGTTACAGGTGTGTGCCACTGCACACGGCTAAATTTTGTATTTTTAGTAGAGACGGGGTTTTGTCATGTAGATCAGGCTGGTCTTGAACTCCTGATCTCAAGTGATCCTCCCGCCCCAGCCTCCAAAGTGCTGGGAGTACAGGCGTGAGCCACAGCACCCGGCCAGAAATAAACTTTTTTTCCCACACTTCTGACACCAAATATGTGGGGTTTTCCACACCAAGTAATTCTCCAATTCTGTGTGGACACCCACTGGGTTTCCTACAATTCATTCCTGACATCAATTACCCAGAGCTGGTGTGTGGGCTCAGTCCCACAAAACTGAGCCTGCCCTCACTTCAGATGTCAGCAGCAAGCACTGAGTTCCTAGGTCACCCATACTTCTGTCCAACGTGGCTACAAAGTCGGGGGGTTCCCACAAACCCCCTCCCTTTCAGGTTTCATCATTTGCTAGAATGCTCACACATCTCAGGAAAGTGTTTTACTTACTACTTCCTGGTTTATTATAAAGGAGACGACTCAGGAACAGCCAAAAGGAAGAGATAAAGAGGGCAATCAATGTGTGGGGGATGGGGTGCAGCACTTCCATACCCTTTCTGGGTCGGGGACGCCACCACCCCCCTATGACCTCCATGTGTTCATCAACTCAGAAGCTCTTCATAGGCCAGGCGCGGTGGCTCACACCTGTAATCCCAGCACTTTGGGAGGCTGGGGCGGGAGGATCTCTTGAGGTCAGGAGTTCAAGACCAGCCTGACCTATATGGCAAAACCTCGTCTCTACTAAAAATACAAAAGCTAGCCAGGCGTGGTGGCGTGTGCCTATAAATAATCCCACCTACTCAGGAGGCTGAGGCGGGAGAATCACTCGAACCTGGGAGGTGGAGGTTGCAGTGAGCCAAGATCTTGCCACTGCACTCAGGCGTGGGTGACAGAGTGTGACTCTAAAAAAAAAAAAAAAAAAAAGAAAGAGGTAGTTTAATTGACTCACAGTTCAGCATAGCTGAGGAGGCCTCAGGAAACTTACAATTATAGTGGAAGGCAAAGGGGAAGGAAGACACCTTCTTCGCAGGGTGGCGGGAGGACGAAGAGCCGTGAGAAGGCGGAAGAACCCCTCATAAAACATCAGATCTCGTGAGAACTCACTTGCTATCAGGAGAACAGCACGGGGCAATGGGCTCCATGATTTGATGACCTCCACCTGGTCTCTCCCTTGACACGTGGGGATCATGGGGATTATAATTCAAGATGAGATTTGAGTGGCGACACAAAACCTCACCATATCAGCTGTGACTACCTGGGGTCAGGGCCATCCAGGCAGAGGCAGAGGGAAGAACTTGTGCAAGCCTTGGGGGAGGGACCTGGTATGTTCAGATAGCAGCAAATAGGCCAGTGTGGCTGGAAGAGAGCAAGTGTGGGGGAGGCAAGTGGGGAGATGATGCGTCAGATCCTGCAGGGCCCTGGGGGCCACAGGAAGGACTTCGGCATTTACTCCAAGTAAGGTTGGAGCCATTGAAGGTTCTAGGCAGAGGAGCGATGTTCCCTGACTCAGGTGTTCACAGGTGCCCTCTTGCTGCTGTGGGGAGAACTGACGTTTTTACTAGACGTAGTGGAGGGAACCAGTGTCCTCCCTCCCTCCCACATAGCAGAGCTCTCCGAGGTCAACACGATGGGCATAAGACCTCGTGGGAGGCAGCCCCAGGCCCGGTGAGGTTTCTGCTACGTCTTGAACGGCCTTGACTGACATCTGCTTAGTGGCAAATCAACTCCCGTCCCAGAAATGCATTTCACTAATGGAAATAAAAGCACAACTGATTTGGGCATGACGAATTTAATGTTTTCTTGTGGAGAAAAGACCACATCTTCCCAAACTGGACATCAAGGAATTGCAACAGAGCCACATCCAGGATAGAAATGACCAGCCAGAGCTCGCTCAGTAGTGTATTTCAGAATTGTCAGGGAGCAGCCAGTAGCGGAATTATCGCTTTAACACTGAGACCACATATCACCTTCTACTTGTTTTTTTCTAAATGGAGCAGGAGAGAAAGATGCTAGAACGTGATCTTGGGAGGACTTTATCCCAGTCCTCCCAAAAAGAAGGAAAAAAACAGAACTCCAAACCTCTGTGGTCATAGCAATTTCTCACCAAAACTGCCCATGGAAACACACGCTGCTAAAAATGAGTGTTACGAAGGAAGGCACTGGTAGGTGGATGGTCCTGACTTCAATCCCTGGAGCTGGAGAGGGATTTTCCCACGGCCTTTGGTTTAATGTGTCTGTAAACGCAACAAACCTCCATTCCCCAGAGGTAATCTACAAAAACATCAATTTTACCTAGAGACCATCTCCAATTAAACCTCACCCCCAAAGTCATTCAATGTAACATCTGCCTTATTTTAAAAAGAAATAAATGTTCCCTTATGATTCTCAGTCTGAGAGAATCCTGAGGCAGCCTCTCAGCTGCTACTTGAAGTTGAACTCTTGAAAAAATCTATTTTTTTTTCTTTTTTATTTTTTTAAGACGGGGTTTCACCATGTTGGTCAGGCTGGTCTTGAACTCCCAACCTCAGGTGATCCGCCCGCCTTGGCCTCCAGCGTGCTTGGATTACAGGTGTGAGCCACCACACCCGGCCGAAAAAATCTTATGTAAACAGAAAGCTGAGGCCAGGTCAGGAGCAAGATGCAGCCCAAACTGTTTCTTCTCACACAGGAGATCACAGGTCAGCTCTGCCCTATTCAAGACAACCTGATCCACTATTTTTTTTTTTTTTGACAGCAGGTTAGAGACAATTGGCCAACAAAACCAGCCTGGCCAACATGGTGAAACTCTATCTCCAATAAAAATATAAAAATTAGCTGGGCGTGGTGGCAGGTGCCTGTAGTCCCAGCTACTCGGGAGACTGGGACAGAAGAATTGCTTGAACCCAGGAGGCAGAGGATGCAGTGAGCCGACATCAGGCCACTGCAATCCTGCCTGGGTGACAGAGCAAGACTCCGTCTCAAAAAAAGAACAAAAAACCTCAACCGTCCATATTGCATCTTAAGAAGTCTTTTTGAAGCTGCTTTAGTTTGGCTTTAGTGTTAAAGCAACCAAAAATTTTTGTCTCCCGCCCACATTCTCAGATACCCTCACTTTGTGTGTTTATAAGATTTGTCCACTTCACCTAAGTCATCTAATTTGTTGGTATAAAAAGACACCCTCTGCCGGGTGTGATGCTTCACGCCTGTAATCCCAGCACTTTGGGAGGCCGAGGCAAGTGGATCACTTGAAGTCAGGAGTCTGAAACCAGCCTCGCCAACGTGGTGAAACTCCTTTACTAAAAATACAAACTTTAGCTGGGTGTGCCGGCACGTGCCTGTAATCCCAGCTACTCAGGAGGCCGAGGCAGGAGAATCGCTTGAACCCCGGAGGTGGAGGTTGCAGTGAGCTGAGATCATGCCATTGCACTCCAGCCTGGGCAACAAGAGTGAAACTCCGTCTCAAAAAACAAAAAATGAAAAACAAGATACCCTCGCTCCAAAGTTTTAAGGGTAGGCTCTGGTATGAAGTCACCGGGGCTCCCAAGAAATAAATCTAAACTGGAACCAGGCGTTCCTCCTCACACATGCCCCAGGGAAGAGGCTGAGCTCATGAAAGCTGCAGGAAGTCATTCTGGCTGCAGGGGCTGGGAGAAGAAACACAGCCTCTGAAACAAAGTCGGGGAGGTGGGAACATAAAACCTCCGCTCAGCCATCCTCACAGTGCTGGTCTTGTTAAGGGGTGTTGGTTAGTGTTTGCAAGAAAAAAAAAAAAAAAGGTGCTGTGCCACCAGAGTTTGGAATTTGATGGGCAGAAAGTGTCTCTGAACTGGAGGTCAAGATGTAAATCTTCACACTGCACGCATAACCTCTGAGCAGAAGCCCCCGCAGGTGGGGGTCCCAGCTTCGTGGACTCCCTGGCATTGATCACAGCCCATGTCCCCATTCACAAATAAGGGCCGGCCACTCCCAGGCTGTCTAGAAAGTACAAGCAGTGACAGCAGGTTACTCAACCTACCTCCTCGCCCCTTCCACCTAACTCCCAGCGCCCCCTACCAGCGACCCCTAGTTTGAGGCTGCAGTGAGGTACAGTTGCCCCACTGCACTCCAGCCCGGGCGACAGAGCGAGACCGTCTCAAAAAGAAAAAAAAAAGAAGTGACTCCTCCATTAGCAAAAATTGTCACACCCCCCGGCCCGGCCGATGACAAGGATTGGGAAATGGGCATCGGGTCTCGAAGGGCCCCCCTCACGTGGCAGAAGCCCAGATGCTTGTATCAGAAAGTCGCCAACAACTGCCCGCTGTGGCTGGGGACGTTGCTTCATTTCCTTTTCTAGCAGGATGAATGATTGGGCAAGAACTTACTGAAAACACAACCAGCCAAACAGGGCCTGGCGGGAAGGCCCAGGCTGCAGGCTCTGAGGTTCATTAACTTCTGGCAGAAAGCCCAGAGCGAGAGTGCTAGGGGTTAGGTGAGACTCTGCCCTGTCTAATGTGGTTCACAGTTCCAGAATTCAATTCAGGATCAGCGATGCAGTGAACACCACAAAACATGGCAGAGTTGTGGGTGACGTGGATCTTGGGGGAAGCTTGGAAGGCACTTCTGGGGTCCCTGAAGCTGGGGATGGGGGGTTGAGGGGATCTGTCTCCCTGTCCCTTCTACAATGGGGAAAGGCTGCTTTAATGCTGCATTTCCAAGTAGAGCGTATGCAGGGGTCAAAATCACCCTCCCACCGTGGAGTCCAGCAAGTTCATGGGGCAGGCTCAGAGACCAGCCTGCAGGACCTGAGAAAGAGGCGCTGCCGTCCCTCGATGGACTCCAAGAACCCACACTGTGAAAGGAAGATGAACCATCCTCCACCAGCTTGGGAATATCAGTCCTGCCCAACCCAGAAAAGACCTGGAAAATGGTTCTAAGCCGGAAGGCACCACAGATGCCCCTCCATCGGACAGGGTGGAACGTGTCGCCCACGGCCACCCTCCTTAACGCACCCTGAAAAGCAGCAAGCTCAAGCATGCCAATGTCCCCGGGCCCCTGCCTGCCATGCAGGGCTGAGTCCCCACAGCCTGCCGCCTCTCACTGGGACTGCCGGAGCAACCTGGCAGCCACGGTGACGTAGTGAAGGAGCGAGCCATGCAGGAGTCGGGGGGCAGTTGACAGGAGGGAAGCGATTGCCCTGAGCTTGGAGATAACCACTGTGGCTCATGCCTCGATCACAGTCCCTGCCGAGGCAGGAGAGGGGCGGGTGGGGGTTGGGGCCATCTCTAGCAGCTGCAGCTGCTGGGCTGGGGGGCTGGAGCATCCCCTGGGGCTGGCCCTTTCCCGTTGCTGCCTGAGCTGGAGCTGGGTTCCAGGGACTCATTCATCTTCTCGCAGATGACATCCACCAGGCGCTCGAAGACCTGCTTCACATTGATGTTCTCCTTGGCGCTGGCTTCAAAGAATTCGAAACCTGGATGAAAGTTAAGGTGGGGACACTTGTGAGACTCCCGAGGGGCAGAGTCTCAGCTGTGGCATTACAGAAACCTGGGTTCTAAGCCTCGTTCTGCCCTTTGTCCTGCTGTGGGATCTTGGCCGAGTGCCTTTGCCACTCCAAGTCTCAGTTTGCCCCTCTGTAAAATGGGAACAATGATCCTACCAATGATAAAAATCTGTGACAAGCCAGGTGCAGAGGCTTATGCCTGTAATCCTATCACTAAGGGAAGCTAAGGCAGGAGGATCGCTTGAGACCACGAGTTCAAGACCAGCCTGGGAAACATAGCAAGGCTGTGTCTCCACAATAAATTGTTTAAAAAATTAGATGAGCAGCCAGGCGTGGTGACTCACGCCTATAATCCCAGCACTTTAGGAGGCCGAGGAGGGCAGATCATTTGAGGTTAGTGGTTTAAGACCAGCCTGACCAACGTGGTGAAACCCCGTCTTTGCTAAAAATACAAAAAATTAGCTGGGCATGGTGGCACATGTCTGTAATCCCAGCTATTTGGGAGGCTGAGGCAGGAGAAGTGCTTGAATCTGGAAGGTGGAGGTTGTGGTGAGCTGAGATCACGCCACTACACTTCAGCCTGGGTGACAGAATGAGACTCTGTTTCAAAAAAAAAAAAAAAAAAAAAAATTAGATGGGCCTGGTGGCGTTCACCTGCAGTCTCAGCTACTTGTGAGGTTGAGGCAGAAGAATTGCTTGAGCCCAGGAGGTCAAGGCTGCAGTGAGCCATGGCTGTGCCATGGCACTCCAGCCTGAGCAGTGGAGCAAGACCCTGTCTGAAAAACAAAACAAAACCAAGCCCTGCAGCCACAGCCATGGCCTGAACAATCCTAAGAATCTCTGTCACAAGGTAGTGGCTGCAACAATCTAGGTAGGAGGGAACATGAAGAGTTCTGCTGCCCAGCGGCCCCGGCAGGTCCCACAGGTGGCTATAGCTCTGTTTCCACCCAATTTCTGCTACACAGAAAGGCATGGTCAGGAGACCCATCAGGTCACATTTCTCACTGCTTTTTTTAAGAGTAACGGTTGGTCTTTTGCCGGGGGCGGTGGCTAATGCCTGTAATCCCAGCACTTTGGGAGGCTGAGGCAGGCGGATCATGACCATCCTGGCCAACACGGTGAAACCCCGTCTCTAGTAAAAATACAACAATTAGCTGGGTGTGGTAGCGCACGCCTGTAGTCCCAGCTACTTGGGAGGCTGAGGCAGAAGAATGGCTTGAACCCGGGAGGCAGAGATTACAGTGAGCCAAGATCACGCCACTGCACTCCAGCCTGGCGACAGAGCGAGACTCTGTCTCAACAAATAAAAAAAAAAGAGAAATGGTCTCTCTCTATTGCCCAGGCCAGGGAGTGTAGTGCTGTGAACACAGTTCACTGCAGCCTCAACCTCCTGGGCTCAAGTGATGCTCCTGCCTTGGCCCCTGAGTAGCTGAGGCTATAGGTGTGCCCCACCATGCCCAGCTAATTTTTATCATTTTTATTTTGCAGAGGTGGGGGTCTCACTCACTATGTTGTGCAGGCTGATCTTGAGCCACCACACTGGGCTTCTTGCATCCTTTTTTTTTTTTTGAGCTGGAGTTTTGCCAGGCTGAGTGCAGTGGTGTGATCTCCACTCACTGCAACCTCCACTTCCTGGGTTCAAGCGATTTTCCTGCCTCAGTCTCCCAAGTAGCTGGGACTACAGGCGTGTGCTACCATGCCTGGCTAATTTTTGTTTGTTTGTTTGTTTGTATTTTTAGTAGAGATGGGGTTTCACCGTGTTAGCCAGGATGGTCTCAGTCTCCTGATCTTGTAATCTGCCCGACTCAGCCTCCCAAAGTGCAGGGATCACAGGCATGAGCCACCGTGCCAGGCCCCTGCATCCTTGTAAGGTTGCCTGAGGGTCTGCCTGAGACTAGCTGTCCCTGAATCTCCATGCAGCCCCACCTGCCACATCACCAAGGTAAGCCAGAAATTCAAACACCTGCTACATTACACGTGACCCAGGGTAAGTGGGCCTGTCTTCCCTGTGCGTCATGCTGCACTATAAAAATGGAATCATAATGAATTAGGTGTGTAATTATCCGTTTATGATCCGTCTCCGCTACTAGAAAGCCAGCTCCAGGCAGGCAAGATTTCTGTCCATGGCTGCACCCCAGTGCCTGACACGGAGAGGTTGCTTAGAAACTGTCTGCTGAGGCCGGGCATGGTGGCTCATGCCTGTAATCCCAGCACTTTGGGAGGCCAAGGTGGGTGGATCACGAGGTCAGGAGTTCAAGACCAGCCTGGCCAACATGGTGAAACCCCATCTCTACTAAAAATACAAAAATTATCCAGGCGTGGTGGTGGGCACCTGTAATCCCAGCTACTCCAGAAGCTGAGGCAGGAGAATTGCTTGAACCCGGGATGCAGAGATGGCAGTGAACTGAGATTACGTCATTGCACTCCAGCCTGGGCAACAGAGCGAGACTCCATCTCAAAAAAAAAAAAAGAAAAGAAAAAGAAACTGTCTGCCGAATGGTTGAAGGAATGAATGGGTAAATGGATGACTAGCAGAGTCAGGGAATGAACTTAGATCTCCTACTACGAGCCTAGAGATATCAAAGCCGCCGCACTGACTTCCTGGGCAGATTTGGAGGTTTCCCTATCCACGTGTGGCCTTGTCTCATACAATCTGTGGTATTTTTCTTTTTTTTGAGACCAGCTTTCACTCTTGTTGCCCAGGCTGGAGTGCACTGGTGCAGTCTCGGCTCACTGCAAACTCCGCCTCCTGGGCTCAAGCAATTCTCCTGCTTCCGTCTCCCAAGTAGCTGGGACTGTGGGCACACACCACCATGCCAGGCTAATTTTTGTATTTTCAGTAGAGAGGGGGTTTGACCATTTTGGCCAGGCTGGTCTTGAACTCCTGACCTATATGATCCGCCGGCCTCAGCCTTCTAAAGTGCCGGGATTACAGGTGTGAGCCGCTGTGCTTATTTTTCTGATATTAGCCAGGCACGGTAATGTGCGCCTGTATTCCCAACTACTCAGGAGGCCAAGGCGGGAGAATCACTTGAACGCAGGAGTTCAAGACCAGCCTGGGTAACATAGAGAGGGAAACCCTGTATCTAAAATAAATAAAATAAAAAGTTTAAAAAGAAAAAGAGAAGATTTAAAAAAAAAAATATTATTCACTAGAGAAATTTACTGGAGAAACTAGAAACTACAGAGAAGTATTAAGACAGCCCGTAATCCCAGTACTTTGGGAGACTGAGGCAGGTGGATCACCTGAGCTCAGGAGTTCGAGACTAGTCTGGCAAGATAGCAAGACCCAGTCTGTAAAGAAAATATAGAAATTAAGGCGAGGCATTGTGGCTCATGCCTGTAATCCCAGCTTTTTGGGAGGCCAAGGCAAGCAGATCGCGTGAGGTCTAGAGTTCAAGACCAGCCTGGCTGACATAGCGAAACCCCACCTCTACTAAAAATATAAAAATTAGCTGAGAATGGTGGTACATGCCTGTGATCCCAGCTACTTCAGAGGCTGAAGGAGGAGGATCGCTTGAACCTGGGAGGCAGAGGTTGCAGTGAGCCGAGATTGCACCAGTGCACTCCAGCCTGGGTGACAGAAGGAGACTCTGTCTCAAAAAAAAAAAGTATCAGGCTCAGTGGCTCACATCTGTAATCCCAGCACGGAGGCCAAGGTGGGTGAATCACAAGGTTAGGAGTTCAAGACCAGCCTGGCCAATATGGTCTTGAAGACAATAAAAATACAAAAATTAGCCGGGCATGGTGGCACGAGCCTGTAATCGCAGCTACTTGGGAGGCTGAGGCAGAACAATTGCTTGAACCCAGGAGGCAGAGGTTATAGCAAGCTGAGAGTGCACCA
>PVKP010006297.1:67777-84286 GCA_004027715.1 Plecturocebus donacophilus
TCCAGCCTGGGCAACAGAGTGAGCTCCTGTCTCAAAAAAAAAAAAAAAAAAACAAAACAAAGAAAAGTACAGAGATCGAGATAAAAGTCATTTGTAGTCTTATCACATGGAAACAATTACTATTGGTGTTTTGCTATTTAGCTTTCTTGTCTTTTTTTTTTTTCTTTTTTCTTCTTTTTTTTCTGAGACGGTATCTTGCTTTGTCGCCAGGCTGGAGTGCAGTGGTGCAATCTCAGCTCACTGCAGCCTCCACCCCCTGGATCCTGGATTCAAGTGATTCTCCTGCCTCCATCTTCTGAGAAGCTAGGACCACAGGCATGTGCCACGACACCCAGCTAATTTGTGTGTGTGTGTGTTTTTTTTTAAATACAGGGTTTCACCATGTTGGCCAGGCTGGTCTTGAACTCCTGACCTCAGGTGATCTGCCCGCCTCGGCCTCCCAAAGTGCTGAGATTATAGGTGTGAGCCACCACGCCCGGCCGTGTTTTTTTTTTTTTTTTTTTTTAAGTAGAGACAGGGTTTCACCATGTTGACCAGGATGATCTCGATCTCTTGCCCTTGGGATCCACTGGCCTCAGCCTCCCAAAGTGCTGGGATTACAGACATGAGCCACCAAGCTGTTTTTTGTCCTCACTCTTTTTTTTTCTTTTTGAGACTGAGTCTACCTCCATTGCCCAGGCTGGAGTACAGTGGCATGATCATAACTCACTGCAGCCTCGACTCTTAGGCTCAAGTGATCCTCCCACCTCAGTGTCCCAAATAGCTGGGACTATAGGGGTTTGCCACCACACACAGCCAACTTTTGGTATTTTTTATAGGGGCGAGGTTTCACCATGTTGCCCAAGCTGGTCTCTAACTCCTAGACTCAAGTGATCCTTCTGCCTTGACTTCCCAAAGTGCCAGGATTACAGGCAAGAGCCACCATGCCCAGCCTTTAGTCTTTCTATATAAATATGTCGCTGGTGGGGTTAGGTTTGTAGCGGATGTGTGTGTGCACATGTATATGTGTCTGGCTTTTTTTTTTTCTACAAAATTGTGATCAGGCCAGGCATGGTGGCTCATGCCTATAATCCTAGCACTTTGGGAGGCCAAGGCAGGTGGATCGCCTGAGATTGCGAGTTTGAGACCAGCCTGACCAACGTGGTGAAACCCCATCTCTACTAAAAATAAAAAATTAGCCAGGCATGGTGGCATATGCCTGTAATCCCAGCTATTCCCAGCTGAGCAGAATTGCTTGAACCTGGGAAGTAGAGGTTGCAGTGAGCCGAGATTGCACCACAGCACTCCAGCCTGGGTGACAAGACCAAAACTCCATCTCAAAAAAAAAAAAAAAAAATAGAATCAATTCTGTCTCCTGCTTTGTACTCCAATCTTCTTTTTGTGTGTATGTGATGTGTGATACAGGCTCACTCCATCACCCAGGCTGGAGTGTAGTGGCGCAATCTCAGCTCATTGCAACGGTCTCCCGGGTTCGAATGATGCTCATATCTCAGCTTTCCAAGTAGCTAGGATTACAGGCATGTGCCACCACACCCAGCTAATCTTTGTATTTTTGGTAGAGACGGGGTTTCATCATGTTGGCCAGACTGGTCTCAAACTCCTGATGTCAAGTGATCTGCCCACCTCAGCCTCCCAAAGTGCTAAGATTACAGGCGTGAGCCACCATGCCCAGACTGAACTATTAGTTTTAAACATAACAACAGAAAGTGAGAATCTACCCTTACCCTGAGATCCCAGATATGATCTGCAAGTAGGTATGGGAAACATCTACAAGTATTCCAGCCCGTGACAGGCATAACCCACTTCACCACTTCTGGGCTACCTGGGGCTTCAGAGCCCTGCCCCATACAACAAAGACCCAGTTTCTCCAACAAAGCAATGGCAAGAATAGAAGGGGAAAGGGATGGTTATAGCTCAGAGGTCAGCAAACCTCCTCTGTCAAGGGCCAGATCATAAATGTTTTAGGCTTTCTGGGTCATATGGTCTCTGTCTCAGTTACTCAGTTCCGCACTTGAAGCACAAAAGCAGCAACAGACAATGCATCAATCAATAGGCAGCAGCTGGGAACGGGTGAGCTCACTCCTGTGATCCCAGCACTCTGGGAGGCCAACGTGGGAGGACTGCTTAAGACCAAGAGTTCAAGATCAGCCCAGGAACGTGGCAAGACCTATCTCTTAAAAACATTTTTTTTTTTTTTGAGACAGAATCTCACTCTGTTGTCCAGGCTGTAGTGCAATGTCACGATCTCAGCTCACTGCAACCTCTGCCTCCAGGGCTCAAACGATTCTCCTGCCTCAGCCTCCTCAGTAGCTGGGATTACAGGCGTTCGCCACCACTCCTGGCTAATTTTTTTTGTATTTTTAGTAGAGGCAGGTTTTACCATGTTGGCCAGAGTGATGTTGATCTTCTGAAATGATCCACCCGCCTTGGCCTCCCAAAGTGCTGGGATTACAGGCATGAGCCACCATACCTGGCCAATTTTTTTTTTTGAGATGGAGTTCTGCTCTGTTGCCCAGGCTAGAGTGCATGATGAAATCTCGGCTCACTGCAATCTCCGACTCCTGGGTTTAAGCAATTCTCTTGCCTCAGCCTCCTGAGTAGCTAGAATTACAGGTGACCATCACAACGCCTGGCTAATTTTTTTGTATTTTTAGTAGAGAGAGGCTTTTCCATGTTGGCCAGGCTGATCTCCAACTCCTGAACTCAGGTGATCCACCCACCTCAGCCTCCCAAAGTGCTAGGATTACAGGCATGAGCCACCTCGCCCAGCCAATTTTTTTTTTTTAATTAGGCAAGTGTGTGGAGTACACCTGTAGTCCCAACTACTGGGGAGGCTGAGGTGGGAGGGTTGCTTGAACCCAGGAGCTGGAGGCTGCATTGAGCATTGAGCTATGATTGTACCACTGCACTCCAGCCTGAGCACCAGAGAGAGACCTTGTCTCAAAAACGTAAACAATAAATTAAAAAAGTAAATGGTATGGTTGTGTCTCAGAAAAACTTCATTTATAGATACAAATTTGAATTTTATGTAAGTTTCACATGTCTTAAGATATATATTTTTTTCAACTACTTAAAAATGTAAAAACTGGGCCAGGTGTGGTGACTCATACCTGTAATGCCAGCACTTTGGGAGGCCCAGGTGGGTGGATCATGAGGTCAGGAGTTTGAGATCAGCCTGGCCAACATGTTGAAACCCCATCTCTACTAAAGATACAAAAAATTAGCCACGTGTGGTGGCAGACGCCTGTAATCCCAGCTACTCAGGAGGCTGAGGCAGGAGAATCACTTGAACCTGGGAGGCACAGGTTGCAGTGAGCTGAGATCGAGTCATTGCACTCCAGCCTGGGCGACAGAGTGAGACTCTGCCTCAAAAAAAAAAAAAAAAAAAAGTAAAAACCAACCAGGTGCAATGACTCATGCCTATAATCCCAACACTTTGGGAGGCTGAGGTGGGCCATTTGCTTGAGCCCAGGAGTTCAAGACCAGCCAGTGCAACATAGTGAGACCTTGTCTCTACAAAAAAATTAAAAATTAGCCAGTGTGCTGGCTTATACTAGTAGTCGCAGCTACTTGGGAGGCTGAGACAGCATGATCGCTTGAACCCAGGAGTCCGAGGCTGCAGGGACCCTTGAACTTATTTTGTAGAGTTGGGGTCTCACTATGTTGCCCAGGCTGTTCTCCAACTCCTGGGCTCAAGCAATCCTCCCTCCTCAGCCTCCCAAAGTGGTGGGATCACACCGGTGTACTCCAGCCTGGGTCAAAGAGTGAAGCTCTGTCTCTATTATTTCAACAACAATAACAACAATATAGCTGGAGTTACATAGCGAAGTGATTATAGACAAAAGGGCTGGATGTCAAGGGTTTGTTTCTCAATGCTCTAGGAAAAAAGGAAGAGTATTTTGAAGGAATAGATGATTCAAGATTGACTAAATGTTGAGATTTAATTAAGCTGAATAAGGTTTTATGGAAGTGTATTATAAGTTCCTTTCTACTTGTGAATGTATTTGAACATTTTTTGTTTTGAGATGGAGTCTCACTCTGTAGCACAGGCTGGAGTGCAGTGGCTCAATCTCGACTCACTGCAACCTCCGCCTCCAGGTCCCAGTTCAAGCAATTCTCCTACCTCAGCCTCCCAAGCAGCTGGGATTACGGGCACGAGCCACCACACCCAGCTAATTTTTGTATTTTTTAGTAGAGACGGGGTTTCACTATGTTGGCCAGTCTGGTCTTGAACTCCTAACTTTGTGATCCCCCCACCTCGGCCTCCCAAAATGCTGGGATTACAGGCGTGAGCCACCTCGCCAGGCTTTTTTTTTTTTCTTTTTTTGGAGACAGAGTTTTGCTCTTGTTGCCCAGGCTAGAGTACAATGGCACAATCTTGGCTCACCGAAACCTCCACCTCCCAGGTTCAAGTGATTCTCCTGCCGCAGCCTCCCAAGTAGCTGGGATTACAGGCATGCGCCACCATGCCCAGCTAAATTTTTTGTATTTTTAGTAGAGACAGGGTTTTGCCATGTTGGCCAAGCTGGTCTTGACTCCTGAAGTCAGGTGATCCACCTGCCTCAGCCTCCCAAACTGTTGGGATTACAGGTGTGAGCCACCACACCTGGCCACAATTAAAGTTTTATTGGTGGGGGCGGGGGTTAAAAAAATAAATAAATAAAATAAAATAAAGTTTTATTGGCAAACAGTCATACCCATTCATTTATGCATCGTCTGTGGCTGCCCTCAAGCAGAGTTGAGTAGTTGCCACAGAGAGCATATGGCCAAAAATATTTACTATTGGCCCTTTAAGAAAAGGTTTGCTGACCTCTGGACTAAAGGAAGCACTATTTTGCTGTTTGGTTTTTCTGCTTAGCTAGAGACATTGCCATATCAAAACATAAAGAACGACCGGGTGTGGTGGCTCATGCCTGTAATCCCAACACTTTGGGAAGCCAAGGTGAGTGGATCACCTGTCAGGAGTTCGAGACCAGCCTGGCCAACATGGCGAAACCCCACTTCCACTGAAAATACAAAAATTAGTCAGGCATGATATGCGCACCTGTAATTCCAGATATTCAAGAATGAGACTCCATCTCAACAACAACAAATCATGAAGAACATTCCCTTGGCTAGGTATGGTGGCTCGCCCCTGCAATCCTAGCACTTTGGGAGGCCAAGGAGGGAGGATCACTTGAGTCCAGGCATTTGAGGCCAGGAGGCTGGGCAACATAGCAAGACCCTGTCTCTATAAAAAATAAAAATAAAGAACATCCTCACCCTTTTCCACGGCTGCACAGTATTCCACTATGTGAATATACTTTATGTCCACTTGGTTCCCCAACTGTGAGACATCTGGGGAGGGATCCAGAGGTTTCACTTATACTAACTCTTTTATTTTTTATTTTTTTGTATTTTTAGTAGAGATGGGGTTTCACTATGTTGGCCAGGCTGGTCTCGAACTCCTGGCCTCAGATGATCCACCCACCTCAGCCTCCCAAAGTGCTGGGATTACAGGTGTGAGCCACTGCGCCGGGCCGATTTCACTTTTACTAACACTGCTGCCACACTATACACACCACATCCCACATGGGTGAGGATATCTATAGGATCAGTTTCCAGAAATGGTTTTGCTGGTTCCCCAGGCACAGGCAGTGGGGTAGTGGGAGTTCTTGTGCATGGATCCCCTGAAATTAAACAGCAAAGGTGGTGTACACATGGGTATTTTCCTGGGCAGATCCTCAAAGGGTTGCTGACTAGGTTGGACCCTGAATCTGAGGACGGTGGTGAGGGTTTGGTTCTGGGAGACCCAGGGCCTGTGGCCCAGGGTGGGCACTAACCGAGGTCATCAGCGAGCCTCCGGCCATCCTCAGCAGGCACGACACGTTCGTCCTCCAGGTCACACTTGTTCCCCACCAAGATGACCTGGGCGTTGTCCCAGGAGTAGGTCTTGATTTGCGTGGCCCTGCAGAGTTACCAGTCGTGAGCCATGAGCCCAGGGTATTAGGGGTCAGAGGAGAGGGCAAAGATCAGGGATTGGTGGTCAGCAAGCACTCACCAGTCCTGCACAGCGGCAAAGGATTCCTGGTTGGCGACATCATACATGAGCAGGAAGCCCATGGCTCCCCGGTAGTAGGCTGTGGTGATGGTACGGTAGCGCTCCTGGCCTGCTGTGTCCTGGACAAACGGCAGTGACAGTTGGCTGGGAGCCACCTGTTTCCCCATTCACCCCTGTCTGAGAGGGGCAGTGCCCTGTGCTCACAGCCCCATCTTATAGGGGAGATGCAGACCTGCTTGTACAACCTCCGGTCTGATGCGGAATACACAGACCCTGCCCTCATAGTCCCTCTGATGGGGGAGGCATGGATTCATTCTCAAGGGACCTCCCCAGCCTGATGAGGGAGAAACTTGGACTTGCCCTTGAGGGGTTCCAAGTCTCAGGGGTCATAGACTTATAAGCCCCTTTGACCTCATCTCTAAGAACCAACTTCAGCCAGGTGCAGTGGTGGCTCATGCCTGTAATCCCAGCACTCTGGGAGGCTGTGGCAGGCGGATCACAAGGTTGGAATTCGAGACCAGCCTGGCCAACATGGTGAAGTCCCGTCTCTGCTAAAAAAAAAATACAAAAATTAGCCAGGCATGGTGGTGGGCACCTGTAGTCTCAGCTACTCGGGAGTCTGAGGCAGGAGAATTGGTTGAACCTGGAAGGTTGCAGTCAGCCTAGATCACGCCACTGTACTCCAGCCTGGGTGACAGAGTGAGACTCTGTCTCCAAAAAACCCAACTTAACAACTGCAAGTAAGAACCCACTGGGCCAGATGGTCCCATCTTGATAAGAGACCTTGGTACTCTTGCTACAGTGATTGTTACCAGTGACTCAGTTGGGAGAGGGGGCTGGGTGTAGCTCTGCAGACCAGGCTGGTTCAATGGAGGTCTCAGGGGTCCCCTCTAAGATGGTACCCAAAACTCCTTCCCATTGGTCACCAGCACCTGGGAACTTTTTTTTTTTTGAGATGGAGTCTCACTCTGTCACCCAGGCTGGAGTGCAGTGGCATGATCTCTGCTCACTACAACCTCTGCCTCCCAGGTTCAAGTGATTCTTCTGCCTCAGCCTCATGAGTAGCTGGGACTACAGGCGCGTGCCACCATGTCTGGTTAATTTTTATATTTTTAGTAGAGATGGGGTTTCACCATGTTGACCAGGCTGGTCTCAAACTCCTGACCTTGTGATCCGCTCGCCTCAGCCTCTCAAAGTGCTGGGATTACAGGTGTGAGCCACTGTGCCCGGCCCTTTCTTTTTTTTATTTTAATAAATGGGGTCTTGCTCTGTCACCCAGGCTGGAGTGCAGTGGTGCATTCATAGCTCACTGCAGCCTCAACTCCTGGGCTCAAGCAATCCTCCCGAGTCAGCCTCCTGAGTAGCTGGGACTACAGGCAGTAGCTACCATGCTGGGCTAATTTTTACATTTTTTGTAGAGACGAGATCTCACTATGTCTCACTATAAGCCTGGTCTGGAACTCTTGGGCTCAAGTGATCCTCCACCTCGGCCTCCCAAAGTGTTGGGATTACAGATGTGAGCCACCATGTGTAGTGTCACAGTAATTCGAACATTTATTTTTTTAAGACAGAGTCTCGCTCTGTCGCTAGGCTGGAGTGCAGCAGTGCGATCTCAGCTCACTACAACCTCCGCCTCCTGGGTTCAAATGATTCTCCTGTCTCAGCCTCCTGAGTAGCTGGGACTACAGCCATGTGCCACCATGCCCAACTAATTTTTGTATTTTTAGTAGAGATGGGGGTTTCACCATGTTGGCCAGGCTGGTCTCGATCTCTTGACCTTGTGATCCGCCCACTTCGGCCCCCCAAAGTGCTGGGATTACAGGCATGAGCCACCGCGCCCGGCCTCAAACATGTTTTAGGTTAGTATGGTCTCCCCAGTCAGACCCAGGAATAATACTGTCTCCCTCAGAGTCCCTCCGACCAGGGCAGGGCATGTCCCCTCATCCTGATAAATTTGCCTAGTAGATAATTCCCCCCATTCTTCACACCTGTCCTAAGTGCACATCCCAACTCGGGGCTATGTCTCCTCACTTGAGAACCCTCCCCACAGCCAGAAGAATTCTCCAGTGAGGCCAGGCGCAGGGGCTCATGCCTGTAATCCCAGCACTTTGGGAGGCCGAGGTGGGTGGATCACCTGAGGTCAGGAATTTGAGACCAGCCTGGCCAAACATGGTGAAACCCCATGTCTACTAAAAATACAAAAATTAGCTGGGTGTGGTGGCTCACGTCTATTATCCCAGCTACTCGGGAGGCTGAGGCAGGAGCTGTATTGGAGGCTACAACAATAATAGCTCCTGTGGATTGTTTGAACCCGGGAGACGGAGGTTGCAGTGAGCCAAGATCCCACCACTGCAGTCAGCCTGGGCAACAGAGAGAGACTCCGCCTCCAGAAAATAAAAACAAAAGAAGCCTCCAATGAACTTCCCTGGACGGACCCCACCCCCAACCCACAGCCAGGCTCCTGGCCTACCCAGATCTGCAGCTTGATCCTCTTGTCATGGCGGTAGACGGTCTTGACCTTGAAGTCGATGCCCACAGTGCTGACGAAGGCAGGCGTGAAGGAGTCATCTGCGTAGCGGAACAGGAAGGACGTCTTGCCCACACTGCTGTTGCCAATCAGAAGCAGTTTGAACATATAGTCGAAGTTCTGATCTGCTGCATCCCGTGGGCCTGCCGGGGGATCTCCAGCTGATGCCATCTCGGCCCCAACCTCCTAGGACAGGGAGGCCTGAAATCCTCAGGGAGGGGAGACGGGCGTCCTGCAGGGGAATCAAACACCAATAAGAGCTCCTGTGGATGCACCAGGGCTGTATTCAAATCTCAGCTCAGTCACTTGGAAGCCAAGCGATGTTGGATGCATTGCTTGCTCCCTCTGGACCGCAGTTTCCTCTTCTGCAAAATGGGATGTTTGTCATAGTCCCTTCCTAAAAGAGTAGTTGATTGTGAGCCTAAAATGAGTTTCTTTCTTCTTTTTTTTTTTAGAGACAAGGTCTTGCTCTGTTGCCTGAGGCTGAAGGGCACTGGCATTATCATAGCTCACTGCAGCCTTGACCTCCTGGGCTCAAGCAATATTCCTGTCTCAACCTCCCAATTAGCTGGGAATACAGGCATGCCACCACATCAGGCTAATTTTAAAAAATATATGTTGTTTCCTATGATCCGTGAAATATATAAATATATATATATACAGTTTTGTTTTGTTTTGAGACGAAGTCTTGCTCTGTCACCAGGCGGGAGTGCAGTGGCACGATCTTGGCCCACAGCAGCCTCCGCCTCCCAGGTTCAAGCAATTCTCCTGCCTCAGACGCCGGAGTAGCTGGGATTGCAGGCACCAGCCACCACGCCCAGCTAATTTTTGTATTTTTAGTAGAGACAGGCTTCACCATGTTGGTCAGGCTGGTCTCGAATTCCTGACCTTGTGATCCGCCCGCCTCGGCCTCCTAAAGTGCTGGGATTACAGGTGTGAGCCACCACACTCAGCTTAAAAAATATTTTTTGTAGAGATAGGGTTTCACTATGTTGCCTATGCAGGTTTCAAACTCCTCTGCTCAAGCAATCCTTGGGCCTCAGCCTTCCAATGTGCTGGGATTACAGGCACAAGCCACCACACCTGATCTAAAATGCGTTTCTTTATTCATTCAACAAATGCTTACTCTGTGCCAGGTCCTGTTCTCTGTGGAGATGCAGCTGTGACAAGAAAAAGTCCACCCTTGGGTGGTCATGTTCCTTCCAGTGGGAAGATATTAACACACATAACGGTCATTAGACAGTGCCCGGTATACAGCTGGGGCACCAAAAATGTGACTGCTGTTTAATCTTCACACCCTATGGCGTAATTGAGTCTTTATTGGGCTGGAAGGTGGGGAGACCCTTCCTGTCTGGAGACTCCGAGGCCTGGCAAAGGGTTCAAGTTCAGGGCCGAGGGTAAGGGGCTCTGGCCGCTGCAGAACTAGACTCTGGAGAAGGCGCAGGTGCGGACTTCGCCCCAGCGTGTGCAGCTGGTGTGGCCCAGGTGTAAGCTGGGGTGGGGGGAGGATCTGCCAACTGGATAAGCTGGATAGAGCCCCCGATTAAGGCTTAGGTGTTGACTTTGGCAGGTGTCAGCCACTGGGGCGCCTGCCCTCCCCCAGCTCATGCCAAATATAACCCCTTCTCTGAGTTCCAGGGGGAAGGGGTTTTCTATGTACACAGCCCAGGTGTAAAGGCCAGTTCTGCCCCTCAATGGGTACTGCCATTTTCTATTTGTCAAAGGGGCTGGGCCTGTCTCCTTCTGCCCAAGGCTGACTCACTCCAGCCCCAGTCCACGGAGGCAGGAATGAGAGTCCTACATCCAGGGAAACCATCCCAGCCCCTCATTAACACAACCCCACCACCACGACCACCGCTGCCCACCGCTGATCTTTCCAGGCAATCTCTCCCAGGCCTGGGCTGCTTGACTCTGCCCACACTTCAACATGCTGCTTTATCCGGGTCCAGGGTGCTCCCTCAACCCTCATAACCTCTCCCAGGCATCAGTTTCCCCAGTTGTCTATGGGCCCAGCGGGAACCCCATAGAGAGGCTGGGCAGAGGCTGGGAAAATCCTGGCAAAGCTATTTCTCAACCGCCTCTGGGGCTTTTTTCCACTTTAAACGAGGACCTAATCGGCCCCACCCCGTGTTCCAGGAGAACGAGTTTGAGGAAGGGAAGAGGCAGAAAACCTTTTCCCACGCAGGGCAGGGCCCCCACGTCCCCCAGCCTCAGCTCCGTGTCAGTCCGTCCCGCCTCATTCTAACCATCTGCCGATCCTCCCTCAAGCCTAGCCCCGGGGAGCTCGCCTCTCTCCCCCTTCATTAGATTTGGGGCGCCCCAGCCAGTGCAGGTGGCTCGGGAACTTCCCCCATCACCATATGGTCCCAACGCCTGTCCCCAGCTGGGCTCTCTGCCCCGCCCGCGCCCCATCAGCGCTTCCCAAGTGCCCAGCTGGGTGGGGGCGAGGGCCGAGGCGTTCCCCGCAGCCCCGCCTTTGTTCTCCAGGCCCCCCACGCTTCCTCCCAAACCCCTGTACCCCACAGACCTGCTCGAATGCAGAGTGGCGGGGCGGGCTGCGCTCCTTCCCAGGGCTCGCTTCGCGTATGGGGCGCCGCCCGCAGGAGATCAGCCGGTGAACTCGCTGCGGCCTGGCCTTGGCCGAGACCCCAGCCCCGCAGCCGCCGAAGCCCGCAGCCTGCAGCCACCCGGATCCCGCGCGGGCTCCGCCCAGGAGGCCGAGAAGGGGCCGTTCCCGGAGCGGGGGATGGGGAGGACCGAGAGGGGCCGAGTCTTGGGCGGGGCTTGCAGAAAGCGGGTGGGCGGGGCTGGAAGCTGCACCGAGCGTCTAGAGCCCGCCCTAGCCAACCAACATCTCATTTTTCCCAACTGCGTGTAGAGAGCTCCTTCTATGCCTACGGCTGTTAAAACCATGGAGTCTGGGGCCTAGTTCGAATCCCAGTTCCACCACTTTGTAATCTTGTGACTATGGAGGCGTTACTTGACCTCTTTGAAGAGCCTTAGTTTCCTCTTCCGTCAAATAGCTCACAGTAAGAGTACCCAACCTCACAGAGTTGTGGGAGGATTATGATCTGAGTTAGTGTTTGTCAAGTGCAATGCCGGCCCTAAAGTAGGCTAGGCCAGGCGCAGTGGCCTGTAATACCCGCAGTTTGGGAGGATGAGGCAGGAGAATCACTTGAGGCCAGGAGTTTGAGACCAGCCTAGGCATCATAAGGAGACCTCATCTCTACTAAAAATAACAAAAATTAGCCAGGTGTGGTGGTGTGTGTCTGTAACCCCAGCTACTTGGGAGGCTGAGACGGGAGGATTGCTTGAGCTGAAGAGATTAAGGCTGCAGTGAGCCGTAATTGCGCCGCAGCACTCCAGCCTTGGCAACAGAGCAAGACCCTGTTTCAAATAAAAAAATAAATAAATAAATGAGAGCCGGGCTCAATGGCTTATGCCTGCAATCCCAGCACTTTGGGAGGCCGAGGCAGGTAGACCACTTGAGTTCAGGAGTTCAAGACCACCCTAGCCGGCCGGGTGCGGTGGCTCACGCCTGTAAATCCTAGCACTATGGGAGGCCGAGGTGGGTGGATCACTTGAGGGCAGGAGTTCAAGACCAGCCTGGCCAACATGGTGAAACGCCATCTTAAAAAAAAAAAAAAAAAAAAAGACCACCCTAGCCAACGTAGAAAAACACCAACTCTACAAAATAAAAAATACAAAATTAGCCGGGCATGGTGGTGTGTGCCTGTAATCCCAGCTACTTAGGAGGCTGAGGCAGGAGAATTGCTTGAACCTGGGAGGTGTAGGTTAAAGTGAGCTGAGATCGTGCCACTGCACTCCAGCCTGGACGACAGAGTGAGGCTCTGTCTCAAAAAAAAATTAATAATTAAAAAGTAAGTGAGGCTAGGCATGGTGTCTGATGCCCGTGATCCCAACCCTTTGGGAGGCTGAGGCCGGAGGATTGCTTAAGCTCAAGGGTTCAAGGCCAGCCTAGGCAATATAAAGAGATCCCGACTCTACAAAAATACTTTTTTATAATTAGCTGGCCATTGTGACACACACATGTAGTCTTAGCTAGTCAGGAGGCTGAGGCAGGAGGATTGTTTGAGCCTGGGAGAGAGAGGCTTCAGTAAACTATGATTGTGCCACCGCCCTTCAGCCTGGGCGACAAGGCAAGACCTTATCTCTAAATAGAGAAAAAAATAAAGTGGGTTGGATCTCTCTGTGAAATACTCAGGCTTTGGTGGTGTTGGAAATTCCAGCAACTTCACCTCACTCAATTTGCTGAACTTCTCTGAACCCCCACTGCCTCATGGTAACAAAAGTAGCTGCCCCAAAAGCTGCCACGTGGATGAATGGGGATGAAGTGCATTAGTTAGGAGGCGCTGGGTTATGCTTAGTAACAAGCACCCCCAAGACTTCATGGGCCACGATGGTGGTTTTGTAAAGAAAAAATGCAGCGAATTATGCACCGTTTTGCAACACTTCTCCTTGGAAGGGGTACATGCCACCTCTGCTCACATTTCACTGGCCAAAGCAAGTCACGTGGCCACCCCCAATGTCATTGGGGTGGGAAATATGATTGTACTCTAGGATCAGAACCATCTGGGGCTGGTGGTATGTGCCAGTCGTCTCAGCTACTTGGGAGATCAACGTGGGAGGATCGCCTGAGGCCAGGAGTTGGAGGCTGCAGTGAGCTATCATGCCACTGCACTACTGACTGGGTGACAGAGTGAGACCGTGTGTTAAAAACAAGACAAAATGCCGGGTGCAGTGGCTCATGCTTGTAATCGCAGCACTTTGGGAGGCTGAGGTGGGTGGATCACCTGAGGTTGGGAGTTCAAGACCAACCTGACCAACATAGAGAAACCCCGTCTCTACTAAAAATACAAAACTAGCTGGGCATGGTGGCACATGCCTGTAATCCCAGCTACTTGGGAGGCTGAGGCAGAAGAATCACTTGAACTCAGGAGGTGGAGGTTGCGGTGAGCCAAGATTGCACCATTGCACTCCAGCCTGGGCAACAAGAGCGAAACTCCATCTCAAAAAAAAAAAAAAAAAAAGACAGAACAAATAATACATGATATATCAGTGGTTAACAACATGACTGGTACACAGCAGGTGCTCAATAAATGGGCATCATTATAGGAGAGGCTTACAGGCTACAATGCCTGATACTCCAAATCATCATGCTTCATGAATGGGGAAACAGGCCCTTGGCTCTACCCTTGCCTGCCTGTTCCCCTGTTTCTCATGGAGGGGGAAAAAAAAGACAGCAGCCATTTCCAAAGAAGCATTTATTGGCATGCAGGGTCCATGCTAGAGGCTTCTTATTTCCAGGGCCAGGCCGGCGAGACAGAGCCCATTGCTCAGGACGCAGCCCAGATTGCAGAGAGAGGACAGGCCATGGTAGCGGAAGAAATTCTGGCGGAGAGCACTGTACTTGGGGTCCTTCTCTCGCAGCTGGCGGTAGGGATCGGGGCCCTGGTGGCTGCCTGGTACCTCCCCGCCCAGGCCCCGCTCCTTCTCCACGGTTTGCAGGGCCCACATGGCAGCTGTGGTGCGGGGCTCCAGCCAGCGGGCATTGACAGTGGCCAGCATAAGGCTCAGGAACAGCAGGTAAAGCTGGCAGGGACAGCAGAGGAGAAGGTAAGCCATGCCTGGAAGGCCAGAGGGGCCCTAAGGAGGGCCCTTCTCAACAGCACAGGGGTAGGGGTGGGGACAGCACTGGACCAAAAGCTTGCCTCCCTGTCTTTCCTTGAACCCAGACTGAGGGCCCCAAAGCAGAGCTCCAGCTCTCCTACTCTGAAACTGGCAGCTCTGAAGGAAAGGCTCCATCCCCACCTCCTCCATCCCCAACAAAACCTCCCGAGCCTCCTCTCCTCTGATACTGAGACTGGAAGTCCCCAGGGTAGGATCTCTTGCCTCAATGGCCACAGCCCAGACCCCAGAAGCTGACATTGGACCCAGAGAGAATGAATAAAAAATCTTTGAGTGGCTGGGCATGGTGGCTCAATGCCTATAGTCCCAGCACTTTGGGAGGCTGAGGTGGGTGGATCACTTGAGGTCAGAAGTTCGAGACCAGCCTGGCTGACATGGCAAAACCCTGTCTCTACTAAAAATACAAAAATTAGCTGGGTGTGGTAGCATCTGCCTCTAATCCCAGCTACTCAGGTGGCTGAGGCACAATAATTGCTTGAACCCAGGAGGCGGAGGTTGCAGTGAGCCGAGATCACACCACTGCACTCCGGCCTGGGAGACAGAGCAAGACCCTGTCTCAAACAAACAAACAAACAAACCAAAAAAACCCAGAAAGTATCTGAAGGCGGGCATAGTGGCTCATGCCCATAATCTGTAATCCTGGTGCTTTTGGAGATAGAGCGGGAAGCGTAACTTGAGGCCAGGAGTTCAAGACCAACCTGAACAACACAGCAAGACTCTCATCTCTATTTTCATAGTTAAGAAAAATGTTTTTGCCATTCTCATGTTGCTATAACCCCATCTCTATTTTTTTAAATTTTTGAATATCTTCTGAGCCTGTTTCATTAAAATAATTAAAAGAAAGAAAAAAACAGTCTGTGAAGTTCTAGTTACCTATAATCCCCTCCTGTCTCTAAGAGATTATTCTTGAAAAACCTGTCAGGTTTCACTTGCCCGCATCTGTGGAACATAATGCAGGCAGGGGAAGGCTAGAGTCGAGAAATCTGAGATGCAGAGATGGTTTCTTGCCTTGTGGCCAGAAAAATGTGTAGAAGGGAGTAGGAAACCATAAATTCCCAGTCGGGCTGGTTTTTAAACAATAAGCTCAGGTCAATATCCCAGCTCAGCTGAGTCACCGCAGATTGGCAGCAGGCCCAGACAGCAGGAGGAGAGGGAACAGCAGCTAATACAGAGATGCTGAGGGGGACAGACAGGGCTAATGGGGACTGTTGTACAGGCTGTGCACTGCTCAAAGGTATCAAGAGTCCAGCTTTGTATCCACCAAGAAGGGGCACTATTTCTTTTTTTCTGGAAAGGGTGTAGCCATAGGTGCTCACTGGGGTCTTGGGAACAAGTCTCCAGAGGGTAGTGGCGCTCAAGCCCACGTACCTGACTGGCCTCCCAGAATGTGAGCTGAGCCCAGGCATGCTGTGGAGCCAAGATGCAGAGGTTGATGAAGGCACAGCCCATGGAGATGTGAAAGTAGAAAGGGAAGAGTTTGCTCTGCACTAGGCCGAAGGTATGTCGAGGAAGGCCTCGGAAAAGCAGGAAGCCTGTAGGATATGTGGGCCATAGGGATATTAGGGCACTTCCAGGTTCCCCTCTTATTTCCATCCCCACTCCAGGTACCCATGACGTCCAAGCTGAGGGTCCCTACCTGAGACGAAGGTCACCCACATTTGCATGCCCCAGGCACCTGACAAGACCAGTAGATGAACCATCTTAATCAGGCCTCCCAGGTTCCCGCCTTCCTCCATCTTGCAGCCCTAGGAAGGAGGCACCAGGTGGCTCAGAACTTTACCTTTGCCTCGTGCGTGGCTTTCAGACCCTGTGAGCCCGCCCGGGGACAGGGTAAAGGCCAATCCATCAGAGGTTCTGGCAAAGCAGCCCAGGAATGACAGTGAGAAAGGCCCAAAGCAGTCAGGGCCCAAAGACAACCCTGGACCCCATGTCTCCCAATGTCAGCGCTCAAGATCTCAGGCTGTCTGGACGTCAATCTCTATGCCACTTCAGAGTCCCTCAAATTTCAGCCCCAGCAGCTCCAGCTCATAGCCCTAGGTTTTCAGAGACCACCCCACTAACTCCCAAATATCACCGCAGGGATCCAGGTCCGACAGCCAAGACCACCCCTCTCATAACAGAATCCCGGATGTAAGGTCAAGATCCCCAAAGCCCCCGCGGAAACCCCAAATCTCATCCCGAGGACACCGATCCCACCGTTAGGAACCGGGACCTCAACCCGCAGCGCCCGGAT